>JAGFNQ010003698.1:181157-230482 GCA_024364735.1 Boesenbergia rotunda | reverse complement strand
CCCCTTGGGCGGCCAAACTGGCGACCCATTTGGCAGCCCAACTGGCGGTCCCTTGGGCCGCTGATAAGTACTATTTTGTTAATTAATTCAGATTCTAAAATCCATGGTTGTTGCTTAATATCGAATTTATCCTAGGTTTTATGAATTTATTCTATTTTTGGGTTTTATTGTAAATCTTGCCACATTGGAAATATTTTGGCACTTAATTGTTAATCTACTTTTATAGGCTTAGAAGGATCATGGACCTAGATCATGATGGGTCAAACTTGAGTCAGAAGTGGACTGGATCGAGTGATCAAGCATCCGACTAATATGGGTCGTCCGATTCAAAAATGGCTAGATCTGAGCCACCGGAGAACTTTTGAGGCAATCTGAGCTTGGGTTAAGGCTAATCAAGCACTCAGATCAAGATCTGAAGGTTTCATCCAAATCAGAGATAGTTCAGCCGTTGGATCAAGCTCAGGAGGATCTAGATCGTCCATTTAAAGATCAGGTTGATCTGAGCCATCCGTTGCAAATCTGGAAGATCCAAGCTACTGAGAGGCAGATCCTGACCCTTTATCAACATCTGGAATGTTTGATTTAGATCGGATAAAGATCAACCGTTGGATGAGTTTTGAATAATCTGGACCGTCCATTGCTTAACTATATAAACTGCAAATCAGCCCTGATCACAGTGTCGCGTCTTCGCCGCAATCTCGAGCTCTTCGCATTTTTCACTGTTCTTCTTCAAGTTTTCTTCATCTGAGGGCGCGACCGCTTCGTTTTCATCCTTAGATCAAGTTCTAGATCGTTGGGATGCTGTTTCCGTGAAATTTTCAGCTCCAATTCGCCCAAGAACAGAGCTGATTGAGGGTTTCATCAGATTTGTCATTCGGTTGATTGGATCTCATCTTGTGCCATGTTTCATTCATCTGAGCTAGCCGGAGGGTTCTCTGGAGTGCTCTGATCATCCCTAAATCATATTCGCAATTCCACACAACGAGATCGAAGAGATCGGATGGGTTCTTCAGCACTGAGCAGAGTTCGAGTTGATTTGATCACTGAGATAGAATTTCCAGCGATTTGTTGAGCTAAGTGGTTCGAGGCTCACTCTTGTGTGACGACAAGGAGATCTTGAGCTAAGGAATGGATCGAAGCTTAGTTTCTTTGTTGAATTTCAATTTCTTAGCAGTAATTTCAATTTCAGCATGCCACTTCCATTTCTAAACTTGGTACCAGTTTTATTGGATCATCGCTTCCTTAATTAGTGTTTCAATTCTGCAAGTTAATAAGTTAGAATGCGTGTCTAGTGAACATTGGATTCGATCTAAGGTTGCTTAGCAATTCAGTTTATTTCTGCATTTAATCTTAGTTTGCTTAGTATCAGTTTTAAGTTCCTGCGTTTTAGTTTATGTTGCTGCGTATCAATTCTTTTCCTACATATCAGTTCTTTGCTTTAGTTCCTGAATTTTGTATCAAGCTAGCTTTAGTTTAATCTTCTGAATTTACATTGCAGATTGTTTCAATTACATTACATTTGCTTTCGTTCCTGCATATCAACTTCCTATTTTCTTTCCTGCGTATCAAATTCCATTCGGCAAGTTTTAGTTATTGATTCTGAATTTTGTGTCAAGTAAACATCAGCTCTTTTGAATCTTTTCTGAAATTAGATGTGTGCACTCGATTTCAGTTGCTTGTTTGACTCCGAATTTAATTTGTTGCTACATTTCTGCGCACAGATCCTGCAATTCTGCACTCATCTTTTGCATTCGATAAGTTTCTGAATGGGTCAGTTTCTTTGCTGCGTATTAATGTAATAGCTTCTGAATTGTGTAGCAAACGAAACCCCAACAAACTGATTGATGTCAGCTTGTGTTTCAGTCGGTTTGTTCTGACATTTTGTAGCGTAACAGTTCTGAATTGTGTATCAATCTCCATTTCTGCATTTGAGTTTTCTCTGAATTTTGCAGCTTTCTTGCAATTCTGTTTGCCTTGGGTTTGAGTCCTAATGTAAACCTACCTTTTAGTGTGCTTTTGAGCTTGAAACCAGCTTCCTTCACATTCAGTTCATTTCTGAATTGCAATCATCTTTTCGGCAATTTCAGTCGGTTTGTTCTGAAATTTTCTGCATTTCTGAATTCTCTTCTTAATTCAGTTATCTCTGAATAGGTCAACTTCATTTCTACAATTCTAAGTTTATCACTTCTGAAGCTAGCTCGAGCACTTGATATCAGTAGCTTTGTTTGACTTGCATCCAATTTGTAGCTGAATTTCTTCCTTCATTTCTGAATTTCAGCCTTCATTGTTCTGAATGTCTGTTTTTGTTTCTGATTTCCTTCATTCATTCATGCATAGCACTTCTCTAATGGATGTATCTTCCAAGTTGAATTGATTGGTTCCAATTCAGAATTTGTCAGATGATAGTTCTGCACATAGTATAAGGTTTTTTTGGCACATCAGCTTTTCTCATTTTGGTATCAAATTTGTTCAATTGCTTGCACTTTATATCAAGTGAAGTCTTGACACTAATTTTGTATCAGTTTGGTTATAGATTGATTTGCATTTGGTTTGTTTGGAGTAGTAATTCCTGAAGCAATTTTTTGCATTAGTATCAATCGAAATCAGGTTTGATTTGATAACAGCTTTGATTTCCAAATTTGACAAAGTTGCATTAGTTGGTTAAATTGTTCATTGGTTGAGTTCGTTAATTGTCATTGCCTTGTTTAAGTTCGCTCAGTTATGTTTCTTTACTTTTCATTGCATTTTCATTTCTAATTGAAACCAAACCCAATTCTTACTTGAAACCCAAAAACATTTGACGACACATAAACTCGAGCTTGAATCAAACAATCCTCAACTAGCCCTAGGAAAAATACGACCTGTGCCCCCTTTACTACATTTTTATTCTTTGTTAGCAAAAAGGGTTTCCAGCTTTACAAATATCTAAATTTGAGACCCACATTCGTGACAGCCTCTTTTGGGTCCATCAAATTTTTGGCGTCGTTGCCGGGGAACAACAAGTTGAGTTTGTTTAAAATTGAGCTTGGGTTTAATATTTATAAACTTTGATTCCACTTTATTTGCTTTATCTTTTGTATACAGTTGCTGCCATTTTATTTGTTTTGTGACAGGACTGCAGGTTCAAAATATTTTCAACTGAACAATCAGAGATCAAAAGTGCACTGTTGGAGTTAAAGTTTTGGGTGAAGCAATTGGAAGTTCAACAAAGACCCAACAGTTATTCATCTACTTGCAATTCGAGTTGGGGGAATCATTTTAATTCACAACAGCCCCCACAACAAGGACAACCTCCATTTCAAAGTTTTTAGCAGTCCTACTCAAATTTTCAGCCAGGTCAGCCTTTCCAACAATTTCAGCAGCCAAATCAAGATTTCTAACAGCCCTATTCAAATTTTCAGCAAACAAATCAGTTTTTTCAGCCACAATTTCAACAATTTCAGCAAGATTTTCAGCCAAGTCAGAATTTTCAGCAAGGGCTCCAACCAATTCAGACTTTCCAATATCAAAATCAGAGTGGTCTTCAACCTTTACAGCAATATTCTCCACCAAACAATTAGAATTTTCAATTTCAAAACCAGAACTTTCAGCCCACTAAGTTTCAATCATCACCACAACCATTCCCATTTCAAAGTCAGAATTTTCAAGGCTATAATTCTCAGCAAGTTCAACCATCATTCCAGCCTAATTATCAACCATTTCAGCAACAATTTTAGCCCTCCTATCAGCCCCAACAGCCCCAATTCCAACAATCACAGCAGGGTAATATTTTTCAGTCGACTACTTCATCATTTCAAGGTCAATCAAAGCCCTATGTTAACCAAGGGGGCTATGAATGTTCGAGTGAGGGAAATATGCCACAACAAGGGGTAGAAGAGATGTTTCAATAAATTTTACAACAACAAAAGCTTCAAGACATTGAAGGACGCCTTGGACAATTGGTTAATCAAATGAATCAAATACAAGCCCAAAGATCAGGACAATTATCTTCTCAAGCTACTCTTAATTCTGAGGGGCATGATTGTGATCTAACTTTGGGGAATGAAGAGGTTGTTTCAAGTTTAAACACTCAAAATGCTGAATTTTCTGAAAAAATTCCAGCATCCCATTTTCCCATTCAAAACAGTCCCGGAGTTGATTTTTTATCAGTCCAAGGTGACCCTAGTGAAAGTCTAAGACCTTTTTCAAGTGATCTTGCAAATTTGGTGGAAGAAGAAGAAGAAATCATTAAAACCAGGGCACCTATAGCATGCATTCCTCCGGAGATTCCTGCTCAAAATTCATTTTCAAAATTTTCAACTCAAGATGAAGTTTCATTTGACATAGTGGGAGGAGATTTGAGCATAGATAAGGTTGAAGATGCAATAGAGACAGAGGCATTGGAGGAGATGGATGGAAAAGCTTGTGACAGCCTTAAACTTGTTTCTGAAGCTCCACAGGACCCTTCTCATCTTTTATTTTGAGATAATAGTGTTATTGATGGTTCTAATTTTTCTAATATTGTTGTTGCAGATATTACAGAAGAAGCATGCATAGGAGATGATTCCATTGGTATAGGGGATTGCACAGAGCCCCAGGGACCACCATCATTGACTGATGCATTAAAAGATTCAGAGGATAAGCCAGAAAGTGTAGGGACTTTCATGGTGGAAGCAAGAACCCAAGAATCACCTATTCCAGTTGAGTGTCTACCAGAACCTGAACTGAAGTGGAGCATGTACTTGACCAGGAGGAGGCCATGGATAAATCTACTCTTGTAGAATCTCCAGGTATTCTTCAGCACGATCAGGTAAGTATTCCTCCTATTTCTTTGGAAAAATCAATAGAGGTACCTCACTATGATTTTATTGTCTGTGATGAATTTCTTGATATATCCTTTATAGAATTTGATTGTGAAAAATCCATAGAGGTACCTAGTGTAGAATTTGTTGAATGTGAAGCATGTTGTGATACATATCATAAAAATGCTGACTGTGAAAAATTCTTAGAGACACCTAAAATTGATTTTGTTGAATGTGATGAATTACTTGATACATCTTTTGTAGATATGGATTGCGAAAAAATTTTAGAAGTGCCTCAAATTGATGTTGTTTGTTGTGATGAATATTTTGATATATCTTATGCTGAAATTGATTGTGAAAAACTTATTGAGATACCGAAAATTGATTTCATTGGTTGTAATGTCTTGCTTGATACATCCTTGATGGGAAATAATTGTGAAAATTCCATTGAAGTATCCAAAATAGATTTCATTGGTGGTGGTGAGTTTCTTGATATACCTTTGAGGGATATTAATTGTGAAAAATTCGTTGAGGTGCCAAATATTGATTTAATTGGATGTGATGTATTTATGGATACAGTCTATGTAGAGATTGATGGTATTACACTTCTATCTTACCCTACACGCATGAGAGAGGTATTACATGATTTTGCAGGGTCCCGAAGACTTCTAGAGTGGGTGCTCCATCTGAACAGACTCCAACCTCCTGGAAGAACTTCTAAAAGACATCAAGAAGGAGGAGTAGATCTTACTTTAATTCATAGCCCTCCACCCCTTACATGGATCTTGTACCTAAATCGCCTTTGGCCACCTGAACATTTTTCTGTAAAGTTTAAGTGTGGGGGAGTAACGCACCATAAAAGTGATCAAATGAAGGAAGCTCTCTCAACTACCTATACTCCTCTACTACCACGATGGAGGTTATTTCTTGATAGACTCCGACCGTCAGAAATAAAGGGGAGTTTGTTCTTTCTTGCATTTTCACTCATTGCATGTTTCATTTTTATGTTTTCAAGAAGTAGAATTTTCTTTTAAAAGAGTCCTTGCTAATAAATGCGTGAGTAGGAATAAATGTATCCCTCTAGGTTGTCTTCATGTCATTTTAGAGTCTCTTGAAAATAAATTAAATTTGGTTGTTAAAACTTAAGGTTTGAGCTAATGGATGAATTCTTGGATGCATGAGTACTACTTGGCTATGGATTCTAAATTGATGAATTGAGATGGATTATTTGTACCTAGTGAGAATTAGCCTTATTTTTGTGATACACATATGTGATTGTACTCTAGAACTTGCTTAGGTTCTTTCAAAACCATATTTCTATGATTGAATCACATCTATAGAGGCTAATCGATTTGTTTCTCCTTTCTATACGAATTTTTGGCAATAATCATAGTTGAGACTTACTCTATTCTATTTTCTTTCCTACATTTCCTGCTTTTAACCATACTTCTCCATGAACTTGTTTGTTTGGGGTGTTTCTTGATGTTACTTTGCCCGAGACGGACAAAAGATCAAGTGTGGGGGAGGTGGCTAGTGTTTTGAAATTATTTGGTATCAAAGATGCATTTCAAGTAAATTGAATTGAGTTGGTATCAAGAATAAGTGGGAAGTAGTGGTTAAGGAAGGAAACAATTGAAGCATCTAGATTCTTGATTATAATGTGAAGATCTAAGCAATTTTGTGCCAAGTTGAATTCGGCTGAGAAGCAAGAAAATCTGTAATGAAAAAAAATGTCACTCAATGAAAAAATCTGTGCTAAAGTGAAGGAAAAAAAATCTGTGAAGCTATCTTGGGTCAGAAATGGTTTAGATCAAGAATTGGGAAGTTGGAATTATGGAAGTTAAGAACAGCAACACTTTTGTAAAGTCTGAATTGAAGTTGTACAAATTTGAAATCAATGAAGAAAATCTGTGCCAAAACAGAGGTAGGAAAAAAAATCTGTGTCGTTCAGTAATTGAAGTGCAGCTGAACTGATCTGAATTGAATTGCAAGGGTTGCTGACAAGGATTAAGAACAAAACCACTCGACAGCAAGGTTGAGAATGTATGCTGAAAATACAGCTAAAAAAGAAAAAAAAAATCAGATTGGAATGTTTCCATACAAGCAGTTTTGTATCAACTTGGACTGAATCTGGTTTTCCGAGGCTATGAATCAAGGCATTAAGTATATAAATGCATCAAAAGTGATGAGTACATCCGCTGCTGATCAGAACTGAAAGAAATGCGGCTGCTAGGACTTGCAGATCAGGACAGAAAAGGCAGTGTAGCAGCTGGAACTCAACTTGCTGAGCAAAACTTCTCCACTACTAAGTGATGTAACTGCTGTGAATTTAGAGATCTTGGAGCATTAAATCTAGCACAAGTGGATGAAATTGACAGTCTATGAATAGAACAAGAAAAGGGCTGAAAAAATTCAGTTATGAAGAAGAAGAAAAAAAAACAGAGACAAAAGAAGCTGAATTTTGGGAACTAAAAGAGAAGAGTTGGAAAGAAATTCATGTGCCAAGTTTTGGGTACAAGTCTGGTCAGCAATTCTCCAAATAAACAAGACTTAGCTGCCAACACAAACAGGAATCAGCAGCTGATAAATAAATAAAAAGAATATGAAAACAGAAAAAAAAAAGAAACAAAACAAAAGAAGCAAGGTTGGCACGCAATAGCAAAATTGGCACAATGAAGTCAATGAAGTCTTTTTCATCCAAATCAAAAGCATTATCCAAGTCTTACTCCACCACACTTTTGACTTCCATAGAAGACTATAAAGAGGGCAAAGTGCATGGGAAATATTCTTGAGCATCCAAGTTTACCAATTCATCAACTTCTCTATTTTTCTTAGCTTTCACTTCATTCTTACCATTGCATATGTCTCTAATTTGTTTGAATAAACTTTTATAGATGTGAATCTGAATCATGAATAATAGTGGAGAGTAGATAACAAGCAAGCCTATGGTAGTGCAAAAAGCATTTGTGTTTGAATGAGCTCCACTTTCATCATGAACTTAGAACTCAAAAAGAGAGCCACCAAAAATTTCCCTTGAAAGGCTAGTGAGTTAAATTCATCTCAATGACTCATGAAGGATGAAAATGCTAAGTTGTTGATTTAAGGATGAGATACTAATCCATAGAGCTTAGATTTTTGAGAATTAACAACCTTAGGTAATTTCTTTTCACTTGCTTCTAACTATGTTTGGAAAGAATCTAAGGGATACATAGTTAGTAGTTTTCGCGAGACGCTCAAGCTTAAGTGTGGGGGAGTTGATAAGTACTATTTTGTTGATCAATTCAGATTCTAAAATCCATGTTTGACCCATATTTTACTTGCTTAATATCGAATTTATCCTAGGTTTTATGAATTTATTCTATTTTTGGGTTTTATTGTAAATCTTGTCACATTGGAAATATTTTGGCACTTAATTGTTAATATACTTTTATAGGCTTGGAAAGATCATGGACCTAGATCATGATGGGTCAAACTTGAGTCAGAAGTGGACTGGATCGAGTGATCAAGCATCCGACTAATATGGGTCGTCCGATTCAAAAATGGCTAGATCTAAGCCACCGGAGAACTTTTGAGGCAATCCGAGCTGGGGTTAAGGCTAATCAAGCACTCAGATCAAGATCTGAAGGTTTCATCCAAATCAGAGATCGTTCAGCTGTTGGATCAAGCTCAGGAGGATCTAGATCGTCCATTCAAAGATCAGGTTGATCTGAGCCATCCGTTGTAAATCTGGAAGAACCGAGCTACTGAGAGGCAGATCCTGACCCTTGATCAACATCTGGAAAGTTTGGTTTAGATCGGATAAAGATCAACCGTTGGATGAGTTTTGAATAATCTGGACCGTCTATTACATAACTATATAAACTGCAAATCAGCCCCGATCACAATGTCACGTCTTCGCCGCAGTTTCGAGCTCTTCGCATTTTTCACTGTTCTTATTCAAGTTTTCTTCATCTGAGGGCGCGACCGCTTTGTTTTCATCCTTGGATCAAGTTCTAGATCGTTGGGATGTTGTTTCCGTGAAGTTTTCAGCTCCAATTCGCCCAAGAACAGAGCTGATTGAGGGTTTCATCAGATCTATCATTCGGTTGATTGGATCTCGTCTTGTGCCATGTTTCATCCATCTGAGCTAGCCGGAGGGTTCTCTGGAGTGCTCTGATCATCCCCAAATCATATTCGCAATTCCACACAACGAGATCAAAGAGATCGGATGGGTTCTTCAGCACTGAGCAAAGTTCGAGTTGATTTGATCACTGATGGACCCAAAAGAGCTGTCACGAATGTGGGTCTCAAATTTAGAATATTTGTAAAGCTGGAAACTCTTTTGCAATCTAAGAATAAAATGGTAGTAAAGGGGCCACAGGTCGAATTTTTCCTAGGGCTAGTTGAGATTGGTTGATTCGAGCTTGAATTTATGTGTCGTTAATATTTTTTTGGGTTTCAAACTAAATCTAGGTTTCGTTTGTAATCAGAAATGGAAAAGCAATGAAAAGCAAAGGAACTTAACTAAATGGATTAATGAGATAAGTGCAATTAATGAATTCAACTAATAGAAAAATTAATCAACTAAAGCACTTAACCAATTTTGGAAAATGAATCTGATTTCAATTGCAAATCAAATGCAAACCAATCTAAAAACAGTCCAATACAAAACCAATGCCAAACCCTTACTTGGTACAAGCTGTAGGCAATTATATCAAAACAAATTGATACCAAAATGGAAAAAAAAACTGATCTGCCAAATTGAAACTTGGAGTTCAGTTACAAACTAGATGAAAAACCAATCTTTTTCAAACACAATAGCACACTTAAAAACTGCATTCCAATTAACACCAAGTAGTGCTGAAATGACACTTGATACAAATGTGCAGAATTTATCAACTTGATTCACCAGAATGAGAAAACTATAGTGCCAAAGATTGAAACTATTTGCAGAATTATTAGCTGGTTAATTGAGCTAGAAAGGGGCTAGGCTATCAATGAAGTTGTCTACTCAAATGAATGGGAGATGTGAGAACCGAAACTGATTAATGCTGGAAAGAAAAACAGGTTGCAGAAATAGAATTCAGAATCTACTAAGTTGAATGCAGAAGTAGGATCTGATAGGCATAGGCTGAAAACTAATGCAGAAATGAAACTAAAACCTGTTGGGAAGCAACCAGCTACAATGGAAATCCAGACAAGAAAACATAAAACTGACTTGATACAAAATTTCAGAAGTGAACTACTGCAGAAATGGAAATTGAAGTTGGCAGCAATAAACTGACATGCATAAATCGAAAACTGAATGCAGAAATAGAATTCAAATGCTTGGAAAATGAGACAAGCTACAATTTAAATTTAGAATGTAAAGATTAAGCTGACTTGATACAAAACTGATACGCAAGAGGTTTAATTGAAACAAAGTTACAAAGCTGATATGCAAGCAGTAAAACGAGAATTAAACTAAAATTGCAAGCTATTGTTCACTAAACAGAATCCCTAATTGATTATCTTGCGGAATGAAACCTAATTTAAGTTGGAACAATTCAGAAATTGCAACTAAAGTAACTGAAATAAAAAATAGAAACAGAACAGAAATGAATTACAGGAATTGAAATTACAGCTAAGACAAGAAGAAATACAACTAGAAACTAATCCTCGACCATTCCCTTGTCTCAAGACTTCCTTGCCGTCACACAAGAGCAAGCCAAGAACCCCTTCAACTCGCAAATTGATGGGAAAATTAGCTCCAATTCAGATCTGCTCACAAACTGCACACAGCTAGGAAATCCAATCCAATCTCCTTGATCTCACTTTAATGGATCGCGATGGTGATTTGAAAAGCTTCTGAGCACATCCAAGGACCCCTACAGATGGCTCAAATGGACGGAAATGGCACGCGGGTGAGATCCAAGCGATTGGATCATAGATCTGCCGAAACCCTCAAACAGCTCTGCATCCGGCGCACTCTTGAGCTAAAATCGCCACTGAAGCTTCCTCCCAACGATCCAAATCTTGCTCCAAGGTTGTGATCGAGATGGCCACGCCTTCACTGAAGAAAATCACAAAAGAAATGAAGAACTGATGAAGAAAAACTCGAAGAAGCAGCTACGACTGGCGAAGACGCGACACCGATCTGCAACAGGGGAGGCTGTTTAAGTAGTTAAACAGTGGACGGCGCAGATTAATCCCACTTCATCCAACGGTTGATCCTTGTCCGATTTGACTCAAATTTTCCAGATCTTGATCAGAGGTCAGGATCTACCTCGGGTTAGCTCAAATCTGCTAGATTTGCAATGGATGGTTCAGATCACCTTGATCTTTGAATGGACGGTCTAGATCTCTCTGATCGTGATCCAACGGCTATATGATCTCCGATTGGGCTGAAATCTTCAAATCTTGATCTAAGTGCTTGATTAGCCTTAATCCCAGCTCGGATTGATCAGAAGTTCTCGGATGGTCTAAATCTAACCATTTTTGCATCGGACGATCCAAATTAGTTGACGCTTGATCACTTGATCCAGTCCACTTTTGACTCAACTTTGACCCAACATGACCTAGGTCCCTGATCCTTCCAAGCCTACAAAAGTAGATCAAAAATTTAGTGACAAAACAACTCAAATATATAAAAATTTGCAATTAGGTCCAAAAAGAATATAAATCCTAGAACCTAGGGTAAATCCACCATTAAGCAAGTAAAACATGAGTCAAAAATAGATTCTAGAACCTTAAATAATCAACAAAATGACACTTATCAATCACTGAGATAGAATTTCTAGCAATTTGCTGAGCTAAGGGGTTGAGGCTCACTCTTGTGTGATGGCAAGGAGATCTTGAGCTAAGGAATGGATAAAGCTTAGTTTCTTTGTTGAATTTCAATTTCTTAGCAGTAAGTTCAATTTCAGCTTGCCATTTCCATTTCTGAACTTGGTATCAGTATTATTGGATCATCTCTTCCTTAATTAGTGTTCAATTCTGCAAGTTAATTAGTTAGATTGAGTGTCTAGTGAACATTGGATTCGATCTAAGGTTGCATAGCAATTCAGTTTATTTCTACATTTAATCTTAGTTTGCTTAGTATCAGTTTTAAGTTCCTGCGTTTTAGTTTATGTTGCTGCGTATCAATTCTTTTCCTGCATATCAGTTCTTTGCTTTAGTTCCTGAATTTTGTATCAAGCTAGCTTTAGTTTAATCTTCTGAATTTACATTGCAGATTGTTTCAATTACATTACATTTGCTTTCGTTCCTGCATATCAACTTCCTGTTTTCTTTCCTGCGAATCAAATTCCATTCGGCAAGTTTTAGTTATTGATTCTGAATTTTGTGTCAAGTAAACATCAGCTCTTTTGAATCTTTTCTAAAATTAGATGTGTGCACTCGATTTCAGTTGCTTGTTTGTCTCCGAATTTAATTTGTTGCTGCATTTCTGCGCACAGATCCTGCAATTCTGCACTCATCTTTTGCATTCGATTAGTTTCTGAATGGGTTAGTTTCTTTGCTGCGTATTAATGTAATAGCTTCTGAATTATGTAGCAAACAAAACCCCAACAAACTGATTGATGTCAGCTTGTGTTTTAGTCGGTTTGTTCTGACATTTTGCAGCGTATCAATTCTGAATTGTGTATCAATCTCCATTTTTGCATTTGAGTTTTCTCTGAATTTTGCAGCTTTCTTGCAATTTTGTTTGCCTTGGGTTTGAGTCTTGAAGTTAAACCTACCATTTAGTGTGCTTTTGAGCTTGAAACCAGCTTCCTTCACATTCAGTTCATTTCTGAATTGCAATCTTCTTTTCGGCAATTTCAGTCGGTTTGTCCTAAATTTTCTGCATTTCTGAATTCACTTCTTAATTCAGTTTCTCTGAATAGGTCAACTTCATTTATGCATTCTAAGTTTATCACTTCTGAAGCTAGCTCGAGCACTTGATATCAGTAGCTTTATTTGACTTGCATCCAATTTGTAGCTGAATTTCTTCCTTCATTTCTGAATTTCAGCCTTCATTGTTCGGAATGTCTGTTTTCATTTTTGATTTCCTTCATTCATTCATGCATAGCACTTCTCTAATGGATGTATCTTCCAAGTTGAATTAATCGATTCCAATTCGAAATTTGTCAGATGATAGTTCTGCACTTAGTATTAGTTTTTTTTAGCACATCAGCTTTTCTCATTTTGGTATCAAATTTGATCAATTGCTTGCACTTTGTATCAAGTGATGTCTTGGCACTGATTTTGTATCAGTTTGGTTATAGATTGATTTGCATTTGGTTTGTTTGGAGTAGTAATTCCTGAAGCAATTCTTTGTATTAGCATCAATCAAAATCAGGTTTGATTTGATAACATCTTTAATTTCCAAATTTGACAAAGTTGCATTAGTTGGTTAAATTGTTCATTGGCTGAGTTCGTTAATCGCCATTGCCTTGTTTAAGTTCGCTCAGTTAAGTTTCTTTACTTTTCATTGCGTTTTCATTTCTAATTGAAACCAAACCCAATTCTTACTTGAAACCCAAAAACATTTGACGACACATAAACTCGAGCTTGAATCAAACAATCCTCAACTAGCCCTAGGAAAAATACGACCTGTGGCCCCTTTACTATATTTTTATTCTTTGTTAGCAAAAAGGGTTTCCAGCTTTACAAATATCTAAATTTGAGACCCACATTCGTGACAGCCTCTTTTGGGTCCATCAGTGGCCCAACTAGCGGCCCAACTGGCGACCCCATTATGTCATCGACCGACGACCATTGGCCGTGCCATTACTCACAAGTACTTTCCAACCCTGGCCAGTGGATTTTTGCCTTCCTCAGGATTCGAACTCTAGACCTCCAGGTTAAGTACTAAAGTTTATGAATCCTGATACCAAGAGGATAGCCTGGAGGTCTAGAGTTCGAATCCTGGGAAAGGCAAAAATCCACTGGCCAGGGGTGGGAAGACCCGTAGGGTCTCAGGCCTAGAGGTTTGGCCTGCGAGGACCATAGAGGCCGAGATCGCTACACCAACAATCTCCCCCTTTTTAATGTTTGACAATAACTTAAGTTAGATTAGGTCTAGGGGTTAAATCTAGGTTTAAACCTCTAGGAGGAAAAAAAAATTCTAACTTAAGCTCCTCTCTCCCCCTTTGTCACACATCAAAAAAAATCACAAAAAAAATACACCAATAATGAAAATTTTGAAACGAGCACAAGTTTTTCTCCTTTTAAGATCATTCTCCCTTTTTTTATGAAAATACTTAGGATAATTCTTTGAAAGCATATATAATTTTTAAAAAAATTTCAAAACTCTTTCCCCTTTTTGAGAAAAACTACGTACTTATTTTAAAATTGCACCAACAATAGGGGAAGAACATGAATTTCCCTAAGTCTGACACAATCCTAGAAATCTTGTTGATCACAAGAGAATTCATATGTGCCTTAGGGATTTTCAATTTTAGAAAATTTTGTTTTGAAAACATAATAATTTTCTTGATTTGGTTTCTTTCCCAGTCTGACACAATCCTAGGAAACCTTGTTAACAACAAGGAGATTTTCCTAAGTATCCTGGAAATTCTCTAAACTCAAGTAAAATTATTTTCAAAAGTACTTAAAGTCAAAAGGATTTTGATGATGAGTTTTAAAAAGATAATATTATGTTTTCAAAATGATTTTGAAAATATAGTGTATGAAAACATAATACACTACAAGTGATCTTCCTCTGAGTCTTAGGGTTTGATTCAAACTAAAAGAATTATCAAATAATTTTGAAAAATAATCTTCAGAAAATAGAATCAATTTCTTTTGACTTAGACTCCCCCTAAATCTAACACATCCTAGGAGTTCTTGTAGATCATAAAGAAGACTTCCTATGTGTCTTTAGGGTTTACAAAATCAAAAGAGTAATTAAAACAATTTCTGAAAGCCATTTTGAAATGATAGTATTTGAAGAAGTATTTTTGGAAAAATCTTTTGAAGGACATAATAATTTTTGAAGAAATAATTTTTGAAGAAATGTTTTGAAGGATATAATAGGTTTTTGAAACATTTTTCGAAAACGTATTTTGAAATGTGATATTTTTAAAAGTATTTTGAAAGACCTAAATTTTTGAAAAGAATAATTTCTGAAACAAATAAATTTTGAAAAATAACTTTTAAAAGAACACAAAGAAAACTCCCCCTGAACCTGACACTGTCTGACTCTACCTAAGTGTCTTAAGGGACTTTAGTGTTGACCTAAAAGGTTTGTGTCTAAGTGTGTAGGTCAACCAATTTTTCAAAAAGATATAATTTTTGAAAATGTATTATATGTATAAGCAATCAGGCAAGCATAATACTCATAAAAATATTATTTTGAAATATATTTTTACGAAAATATCCTAAAGCTTTTAAAAACATTTTGGAAAACATTTGTCAATTAATTAGTGCTTAACATCTCACCCATTCTAAGTATTGCAGTATAAGTAAGCATGGTTGTCTTATGGGTGTATTGTGAGATGCTTGAATAATTTTTCTCAATTTATTTATTGACTGGTTGACCTTGAGTTAGATTCGAGTTTAATCAATTTGTAATTTAAAAGTAGATTTCAATAATCTGCTTCCAAGTCATGGTGAGGCACAGAGGCCTTCGTTGGTCGTAGCCTTATTAGATCATCAATCCTTTCCTTAAACAAAGCCTTTTTAAAGAAATAATACCTTTATTTTACTCTTTGAAAAACTCTGGTCTAACTAGTCTAGGATGTCGCGAGGTAGCTACGGCTAGTTCCACTTAGTTAGGCCAAGCTTTCCTAACGTACTATGATCTCACCCCACCCTGGTACTAGGTTAGGCAAGTATCAACTAATCTTCTTCCTATCTAACCATTCTAAATCATGCATAAAATTAAACAAGAATGACATGACAAATATTTAAGAAAAATAAGCAAATGCATGAACATGACATTTATGCATGATTCAATCAAGTCAAAGCATTTTTAATTAAGTTTCTAAAATGTATCAAATTCCCGATTTGATACATATTGTGTGAACCCGCAAATATGCCAACCCACTTTGACATATTTAATATTATTAAGTTGGAGGTTTCGGTTGGGTAGAATTTTATTTGGTTTCATACATAAAGTAATTAATTAGAATTTAGTTCATGGATTTTATTAAGGATTGAAATTATTAACGATTAATTAGGATTAAAATTATTAAGAATTAATTAGGATTATTAAGGATTAATTAAGATTGAAATTATTATGAATTAATTAGAGTTAAAATTATTAAGAATTAATTAGAGTTAACGTTGAGGTTATTTAAGAATTAATTAAGGTTTAATTATTGGAGTAAAACTATTAAGAATTAATTGCAGTTAAACTAATTAAGAATTATTGGAGTTAAATTAATTAAGGATTAATTGGAGTTAAATTAATTAAGAATAAATTAGATTAATTTAGAATTAATTAGAGTTAACGTTGAGGTTATTTAAGAATTAATTAAGGATTAATTAATTAATTAAGGTTGAAAATTTTAATTATTAATTAAGGTTCAATTAATTATGAGTTAATTATGAATTAATTAAGTTTAAGAATTAATTTAATTTGTTCAAAATTAATTAGGATTTAAGTTATTTGAATTTAGGATTTAATTTGAATTTATGTTATTAAGATTTAATTTGAGTTTAGGTTATTAAGATTTAATTTGAATTCAAGTTATTAAGAATTAGGGTTTAAGTTATTAATTAGATTTCAAGATTTCTGGGTTAAATAATAGTTGCGGGTCTAATTACATAATTTTCATTAATTCAAAGAATTCTGATTCCTTAACTATTTCTTTTGTTTTTAAACTTTCAAATTTATTTAATAATTCTGCCTTATTTGAATTTTTGTAAGCCTTGATAATTATATCCTAAATTTTGTTGAATTCATCATCATCTTCAGAATCACATTCTTCATCATCATTTTCAGATTTATTAATGAATATTATATCATTGTCTTAAAAATGGGTAGAATAGTTTTCAGGATTACTAATTAATGTTTCATATTAGATTTCAAGATTAATTAAATCTTCATTATCTAAAGGGTTTTAGATTATTAGGATTATCTTCAGATTTATTAGAAAGATCATTAATAATGACATTATCTTGAGAATTGTTAATATTATCAATACTAATTTTTTGAGAATTTTTAAAAATATTATTAATGACAATTTTATCTTTATCCTCGGAATTATCAACAATATTATTATTGTTCTTATCAGCATTATCAAATAAAATATTAGAATTAATTTTAAAAATTGTTGCATTGATATTAAAGATTAAAGAATTCATATCTAATATTTTAGTATTATCAATATTCGATAATTTGTCATTCAATAACTTAAGTTGATTATGCAAAAGATCTAGTTTATCAAAAAAATTATCTAAGTTATCAGACTTATCAACATGCTTGTGAAATTGTGCAGGAATTTGAAAATTATTGTCAAAAGTAACTTTTCGTACCTTGGCCGGACACTAGATCTTGTAGTGTCCGTACTTCAGACATTTGAAGCATCTGATATGGCTTTTGTCCCTCCTGACTCCTGGCGCTGGTACCTTCTTTGCCACCGGTGGTGACGATCGAGTCTTACGAGTAGGACACTGGTTTTTATAGTGTCCTCTCCCCCTGCACTTAAAGCATATTATATGAAATTTAAATACTGACATAATTGAAAAATACCTAATTCACCCTTGCTCCCCCTCAACTCCTGGCATCATTGCTCCATCGGCTGTTAGTCCGATGAAGAGCTACCAGGCTCTGATACCACATGTAGGACTGGTGTCGTCAATAGAGGGGGGTGAATATCGACTTGTAAAAACTTTCGGAAAACTCATTGTTTGTTCGTTCTAGACAAGTAGTTAGTGCACAACGAAAAATAAAAAGAACGAAAATAAACAACACAGACGACAAGCGGGTTTTTACTTGGTTCCCAACACCCCAGGGTCAATACATCCAAGGCCTAATTACGTGTAGTGCCCGTCCACTAATGGTCTCCTTTCTGGACTTTTCGGAGGCGGAGAAACCCGTCTTACAGTTCAAGTTTATAATCAAAATGATAAGTAAATTAAGAGCATAAAATAAAAGCAAACCAAACAAGAACATCGAAGACCCGGCCAATCTTTAAGTTTGAAGTGTTGCGTACTTTCTCCTAGAGCCTCCTTGGTCGCAGAGCTTCGTCTCTAGCGCTTTTTCTTTGTTCAGAATGCTTAGAATGTTGTAGTAGTTGTTGTTCTGAGTTGAGGGGTTGAACCCCTTTATATAGCATCTTCTCTAGCACCCTAGAGCCTTTAGGGCGCCTCTATATGCTCAAAATTCCATCCGAAATTGCGAACATCGCGATGTTGATAAGAGGCCAGTCCAGGGTCCCTAGACCTTCCAGGGCGCATGGAACCATCCAGGTGCCTAGTATCCAGGGCACCTGGAAGCTTGGGGGCGCCCTGGATAATGGGGGCGCCTTGGAAGAGAATTTCCAGGCCCTCTTGTGTTTGCTCGCCTGCTTTCCTCCAAGTCTAGGTACCTGCAAGATACACAAACACAAGAAAACAAATATATAATTATAGCCTTAAGGATTGGTTCTGACTTTGGATTTCTCGTGAAACCCTAGGTCGAACTGACGCCTAATGTTCCCTTCCCGGGGAACCCACCCTCGCCTACACCTCTCTGGAGAAGTTTGCCAACCGGCTCCTCCAATTGGACTTTTGCCCGATCTTCCGGATCAGGACTTCGGTGCCCAGTCCACGATAAGGACTTATTGCCTAATTCCACGAACCAGGACTTCATGCCCAACCCTCGGTTAGGTCTTAGGTGCCCAACCCTCGCCAGGACTTATTGCCCAATTCCACGAACCAGGACTTCGTGCCCAACGCTCGGTCAGGTCTTAGGTGCCCAGTGTTGGTGCCCGAAGCACCATATCGAACTTTGTTTTGATATTGGCAAAGGATTCAAAGTTAAGTACTATTTGTGATCTAATAAAGTTACTCAAGTGTGCAGGAAAGTCCTAGTTAATCTAGGCAAGAAGTCCTGGCCGCGGGCTGGGCAACTAAGTCCAGACATAAGGTTGGGCACTAAGTCCTGGCCGAGGGCTGGGCACCTAAGACCTGGTTCGAGGAATTGGGCATTAAGTCCTGGCCGAGGGCTGGGCACTGAAGACCTGGTTTGAGGAATTGGGCACTAAGTCATGGTCACGGACTAGGCACGAAGACCTGGTGAGTAAAGTTGGGCAAAAGTCCAATCGGAGGGCCGGTTGGCAAACGGTAAACTCTCCTGAGAGGAGTAGGTGAGGACGCGTTCCCCGTCGAGGGAACAGTAGGCGTCGGTTCGACCTAGGGTTCCATTTGGGAGACCCAAAGTCAGAACCAAGACAGCTACGGCTGTAACTAATGTTTGGGAACTAACCCAAATTGCAGAATCGAAGGACTGGTCATCTGCAAGTGAGGTGTCTCACTAGGCCTAGGCGCCCAGATGGACTCGGGCGCCTGAATGGGCTCAGGCGCCCGTATGGATACGGGTGCCCAAGGGTGAAGGCAAAATCCAAAACACATCCACGAAGCCTCTGGAAGTACTCAAGTCAGGCGCCCGTGAGGTCACGAGCACCCCCATCAGCTCAGGCACCCAAGTGGAGGTGGATAAGCTCTGACTGAGCCCGCAGATAAGGATTCGCGCAGCGAAGGCCACGTGTTAGGCGGCCCCATCGACACAAGCGCCCGTATGAGTACTATAAAAGGGGGTGCACCCCCAAGGCTTCGACATCACTTGCTCTCAACGCTCCAAATCTTTTCGTTCAAGCGCTACGCTCCGGAAAACTCTGACTTCGAGATTCCAGCACCGACGATGACCCGCTCCGAAATTCGATCCACCTCGGGCGTCGATAACGAAAAGTGTAGCAATTTCAATTTTCTGATCTACTTCTGTATTTAAATTGTAAATATTTTATCGCGATTATAGAATTGCCCAAAGTAAACGGTCAAGGACCGTGGGCCTTGGAGTAGGAGCCGACCGCGACTTCGAACCAAGTAAAAAATGACTTGTGTTCTTGTGTACTTTATCTTTTTCCACTGCACATATTCTTTAACTGTCCGAAAATGTTTTACAATGATACTCACCCCCCCCTCCTCTATCGTTTTCTTCAATCCATCACCCAACCCTCGGCCAAGACTTAGTGCTCAATTCCTTGAACTAGGACTTCATGCCCAACCCTCGGTCAGGTCTTAGGTGCCCAGCCCTCGGCCAGGACTTAGTGTCTAATTCCTCGAACCAGGACTTCATGCCTAGGTTAATTAGGACTTTGTTTACCTTGATAAGGATTTCTTATGCAAGTCATATTAATCTTGACTAGACTTCTCTTCTGCCAAACATCAAGTCCTGTTTGGCTCACTCCTTAGTCTAACTTACCAACCCTGGGTTTTCTACTAAACATCAGATCCTGTTTAGCTAACCCTTGTTCTAACTGATCAAACCATCCTTAGTATATTAATCAGATTAAATCTAGGATTCATCACCCTGCCAAACATCAGGTCCTGTTTGGCTAACCCTTAGCCACCTTAACCAACCGTGGGTACTAGTTTCTGCCAAACATCAGATCTTCTTTGGTTAACCTGATCAACCTGGGTTTATCCTACCAAACATCAAGTCATGTTTGGTTTAACCCTTGATCATTTTGACAAACCCTTACCATGTCTAACATATATTACTAACTTAAGTATATTGTTAAACATCGAAACATTAGAGGAAGACATTACTGATGCATCTTGCACCAACAATTTATGCTTTAAAAATATCATCATTTCAAAATACATTTTTGAAAAATGTTTCAAAAACTTATTATATCCTTTAAAATATTTTTCAAAAATTATTTCCTTGAAAACTATAATATTATTTCAAAACTTATTTCAAAAAAGTGCTAATTGCTCTTTTGATTTCGATGAACTCTAAAGACACATAGGAATATCCTTTATGATCTTCAAGGATTCCTAAGATTGTGTCAGGTTTAGGGAAAGTCCTACTCAAAAGAAATTGATTCTATTTTCTGACCATTTTTAAAATTATTAGATAATTCTTTTCGTTTGAATCAAACCCTAAGACTTAGTGGAAGATCACTTGTAGTCAACAAGCTTTTTAGGGCTGTGTCAGGTTTAGGGGGAGGTCAAATTAAAAAAACTATTAAAATTTTCAAAATTATTATGTATTCATACACCATCTTTTCAAAATCATTTTGAAAACATAATATTCTCTTTTCAAAACACTATCTTTTCAAAAATATTTTTTATAATATTCTCAGTCTTTTAAACAATGTCCTTAAAAATTTATCTCATCTTGAGTTTTGAAAATTTTTCAGAACACTTAGGAAAATTTTCTTGTAGTTAACAAGATTTCCTAGGATTGTGTCAGACTGGAAAAGAAACCAAATCAAGAAAGGTATTATTTTTCTAAAATATACATTTATGGAAAATCCCTAAGACACATAGGAATTTTTTTGTGGTCAACAAGATTCCTAGGATTGTTGTCAGACTTAGGGAAGTTCAATTTTTTAACATATATAATTTTTCATATTGTTGGTGCAATTTTAGTACTTAGTGTTTTTTTACTTTATACAACAGGTACTTAGTTTTTTTTTCAAAAAAGGGGGAAGAGTTTCGAAATTTTTTTCAAAAATTATATGCTTTCAAAAAAAATTATCCTAAGTATTTTCAAAAGGAGGAGAGAAATTATCTTAAAAGGGAAAAGGACTTAAGTTACAATTCATTTCACAAATTTTCATTGTTGGTGCATGTTTTTTTTTCATAATTTTTTGATGTGTGACAAAGGGGGAGAGAGGAGTTTAAGTTAGATTTTTTTTTAATTTCGCCCAAGGATTAAACCTAGATTTAACCTTTAGACCTAATCCAACTTATGTAATTATCAAACATCAAAAAGGGGGAGATTGTTGGTGCAAGATGTATCAATAATCACTTCCTCTAGTGTTTCGATGTTTAACAATATACTTAAGTTAGCAATAAATTTTAGACAAGGTAAGGGTTAGTCAAAGTGATCAAGGGTTAAACTAAACAGGACCTTATGTTTGGTAGGATAAACACAGGTTTGATCAGGTTGACAAAGGGTTAGCCAAACAGGATCTGATATTTGGCAGAGTGAATTAGAACCCAGGATTGGTCAGTTTGACCAAGGGTGTAAACCAAACCAAACTTGAGGTTTGGAGTTATATTTATCTAAAAATGAAGGAAGTCTAGTCAGGATCATGATGACTAGCAAAGGAGTGATTTTGATTAAAGAAATCTTGGTGAGTGAAGCCGGGTCCTAGCAAGGGAAGCTAGGTTTGACACGTTTTCCTTCTATAATCAATAACACACCATATAAATAATATTTTTCCCAATTTACCGAGCCTATTGACTTAACTAATAAATCACACCCATTGGTAAATTAAAGAAATACATAATATATATATGTGCCCGTTATTATATCGGGATTAAGAGCATGTACAGCCATAATAATCAAGATCTTATTCGATTATATAGCAAGTATAAATCGAATAACCTCAAAACGGTGTCATGCCCCGAGACCCAGGGAGTCACTGGTCCAATATAAAATCGGACAGCACCTCCCCTATTCGGCAGACAATTTACTCATACAAATAACTCATGCAATAATAATTTGACCTCAAGCCTCCAAAGACAGACATAACATAAATGCAAGATGTTCGTAACCATAAAACATAGTAAACCATACCTAACTGCGGCCCGGTCCGACTTATGACAAAACAACCAATACATAAACCCCTTAGGGCACACAACAACACTCACAAGACATATATGAATCCCTAAAAGAAATATGAAATAAATGCATTGCCAAGTACAAAACAAAACCATGTCGCCGCGATGGGTAGAGACTAGCTGCGGGGCTCTTCTGGCGACTCCAAGCATCTCAACATGAAATTTAAAAACATAGGCAACGGTGTGAGTCCAAATGAACTCAGGGATACCTAAACAGATATGCATAGTAAGCTATACTAGCAGTAAGAGCCACGCTGGTACAGTCTTATATGTACAATAGAAAATACATACACTGAAATACTGAACGTACATATTTACCAGAATCCATCTATCTTGCAGAGTGGTGGAATCAATCCCTATAGAACAAGTGCAACAAATAATCCAAGGTATACATGTTTCCTGTATATGTATGTCATCCAACATGCAGCAATCAAATGTTGCAAGCATGAACAATGCACGATACAAAATATGCACATGGTGTAATGACATGTGTCACCCCTGACACCAGTCAACCATCGTCCACCAATCATAAATGAACGTCTGAGCGGGTAGAGTTGTGACAACTGTACGCACTCTATGTGGGACCGGTGTCGTCGAAAGAGGGGGGGTGAATATCGACCGTAAAAACTTCGCGGAAATTATCTTTCATAGACTTTCGAGATTTGTTCTAATCAATGAGTTAGTAGCACAGCGAAAAATAAAAAGGAACGAAAAAAATGAAAGACAGATTGCACACAGGATTTTTACTTGGTTCCCAACCCCCCAGGGTCAGTATATCCAAGGCCAAAGCACGGAAACGCCCGTCCACTAATGGTCTCCATTCCAAACATTTCGGAGGCAGAGAAACCCGTCTTACAGTGCAAGATATACAATCACAAAGATAGATAAATTGAAATGCAAAATCTAAATTCAAACCGAACAAAAAGATTGAAGACTCGGTCGATCTGGACCTCCGAAGTGTCGCACACTTCCTCCTGGAGCCTCCTGGTCATAGAGCTTCATCGTTAGCGCTTTGTCATCACTTGGGAAGCTTAGAATGATTTCGGAAAGTTGTGTTTTTAGTTGAGGGGTCGAAGCCCCTTTTATAGGCTTCATTGGGGCGCCTGTGTTGAAGGGGGCGCCTCATACAGCTTGGTCAAAGCTTATCTCCGCGCCGAACACACAGCAGCCGATAAGGCTCTTGACCAGGGCACCCTGGACCATTGAGGCGCCCCATTGAACACAGGCACCTACTTCAATAAGGCGCCCGGGTCCATTAGGGCGCCTCCTTCAATGGGGGCGCCCAGGAGCCCTTTTCCAGCCTTGTTTGTTTGGTTGTTTGCCTGCTTTGTCTTCAATTTTATGTACCTGTAAGATACATAAATGTAACATTCATTAATTTTCATGAATTATTAGGATTTTTTCTGAATTTTTTGGCAATTTTTCGAAATAAAAATAAAAAGAAAAGGGAAAGGGTCGGATGGAGGTTTGATCTCGCGACCACGCGGCAAGCCAATCCTTGAGCGGGCTCGGCTAGCCGGAAGGTTGGGGGGTATCAAGCACAGAAAAGGATGGATCGAAATTATATTATAGGTAAGTAAGTCCTTTTCATGAAAAGGTGTTTCAACTTCCGCTTAAGTTGCGTTAAATCCCCTTTAGGTTATTGGAGTCGGCGCAAACAGGGGGCAAGGGTGGCTGCAAAAACAGGGAGAAAACAAGAGTTTTCTTCCTCCTTCTTCTTCCTCTTGAGTAGAGAACCTAGGGTTTCTTCCCTAGGGCCAAGGAGTGAAGTTTCTGCAAGAAAGAGAAAAGGAGTTCTACGCTAAGATTTTACTATATACTTAGTGAGTTTTCTTCAAGCAAAGGGGGGTAAGTAGATCACTCACTGCAATAGAAGTAGTTTCGTCATGTATTTCTCGTTGTAGAACTATGTTTTGTGATCTAAGAGCATGCTTTAAGACTATTGTAAATTGTGTGTTTCAGTTTCTCAAGAAGACATATTTCTTATTATAGAACTTAACCTTGAGTAGGTTTTGTGTATGTGAATCTAAGCATGATAAGACCAAGTTCTTGAAAAGTCCCAAAAATGAGTTTTGGGTTAAGGGCACGCAAGGTGCTCGATGAAAGTTCCAAGTAAGAAAGGTAAAGGTTTGTAGTGCCAGATTTATGAAAAAAAAAGATAGCTTGATAAGTATAAATAGTATGAGTAAGAAAGTATTTTACTTTTGTAAAGTGACATGTACCGGGCAAATGAGAGGCCCACAGAAAGTTAGAAAGAAGCTCTAATAGGGTGCGGTGGCTAGCTACCCCGAAACATATTAGGGATGCGCGCATTGGTACATTGATACCAGGTACAATGTCAAAGCCTAGAAAGTTGATTATTATTTTGAAGTATATGAGTATATGTAAGTGTTTTCAGTTAAGTACATGTTTTGTTATGTATGTTAATGTTGTTATGTTACAAGCATGTTAAAAAGCAAGAGCAAGGAAGTTAGTGTTTTAAAGTATGGAAACGTATAAGTATCAAGTCTCAAAAGAAATCATGAGCATGTTAAGTTTGCAAGTGTTTTAATGCAAGTAAATATTTTCAAGCATGATTGAGCATGATAATTATATGAAAGTTCCCATGTGCAAGTATTTCCAAGTGCATGTATTTTGAAGCGAGCATCCTTTGAAAAGAGCATGTTTATCATTGACCGCATGGATTTGTGAGTTAGGATTTACTTACTAAACAAATTGCTTATTAGTTGCATTTCCTTCTATTGCAAATAAAGGTAAAGAAAAAGCATAAGCTAAGGAGGCGAACGGGACTTGCATTGATGTTCAGTGGCGGCGGAACCGTGGGAGAGATCTTTGGGTTAAGTCTTATAGAAACTTGTGGTTGGTGTTTTGGATTGGTAGAACGTAATGATTTTGTTTAAACTTTGCATAGAGACAAAGTTGAGTACAAACTCTAGTATAGATTTCATATGTTTTGATAGTTTATTAAATTCCGTATAGATCCTAATTGCAAGTTAATGGGTTTGTTTAGGGTTGCTAAGATGTTTATAAAACTAGTATAGAGTATAGATTTGGAGTTATTTATCTATATGCTTTGGAAGTATATGAATTATGGACCCTTGAAAGGATTTTCCAGGTCTAAAACTGCATCTTTCAGGCGTGCCAGTCGACTGGTTCAGATACCAGTCGACTGCCATATGGAACAGAACCCTTCTGTTCGATGCACCAGTCGACTGCCAAGACGCCAATCGACTGGTGCCGCGCACAGAAAGCTTCTGTGGTTGACACCAGTCGACTGGCCTTCTAGCAGTTGACTGGTGCCATTGAAAAAAATAATTCAGAGCAAGTTAAGGGAAGTCAAGTAGTTGTAACCTAAGGCTAAGGATAAGGTAAAGTTAAGGTTAAGTAAAAGTGATGTCCGCCTTAAGAAAGAGATGTCAGGTCGTCACAATAAATACAAGGCAAATACACATACAATCTTAGCCTTAACGAAATAGTTCTAACTTCGGATTTCCGTAAAACCCTAGGTCGAACCGACGCCTAAGTTCCCACCCCCGGGAATGCGCCTTCAACCTACTCCTCTCAGGAGACGGTTGCCAGCCAATCCATTCGGGTGGACTATTGCCTAGCTTCACTCACCAGGACTTTTGCCCAATCCTACCGCCAGGACTTAGTACCTAACTTCACTCATCAGGACTTTTGCCCAGCTTCACTCACCAGGTCTTAGTGCCCGACTTCACTCACCAGGACTTAGTGCCCAATTCCTCAAACCAGGTCTTTGATGCCCAACCCTCGGCCAGGACTTAGTGCCCAATTCCACGAACCAGGACTTAGTGCCCAACCCTCGGTCAGGTCTTAGGTGCCCAGCCCTCAGCCATGACTTAGTGCCCAATTCCACGAACCAGGACTTAATGCCTAGGTTAACTAGGACTTTGGTTCACTTTGGTACTCTTTTCTTCACTCACCCTTCCCTTGTTCAATGTATCACTGACTTAAGCATATTGTCAAACAATATTGAAACCCTTAGAGGAGGACATCACTGATGCATCTTGCACCAACAATCTCCTCCTTTTTAATGTTTGACAATATCTTAAGTCAGATTGGTTGAAAGGGCTAAATTGTAACCCTTGAGATCAAATGAGAAAAAATGATCTACGTTTTGAAAATACATTTTGATCCTTTTGGGGAAAAATAGGAAAAAATTCTAACTTAAGTTCACTCTCCCTCTTTTAGAAAAAATATTTTGATTTCATTTAGATCCTTTGGAAAGAGAAAAAAAAAATCTAACTTAGGCATACTCTCCCCCTTTGTCATACATCAAAAAATGACAAAAACATCCTTGCACCAACAATGAAAAAAATTTGTTTTGAAAGTATTTAGTATAAATCCTTGAAATCATAGCAGAGAGCTAGTTAACAAGAACAATTGCACCAGAAAATTACATTTTGAAAAGTATTGTGCATTAAACAAATTTCGTACTTCAGAAAACTTAGAAAATTTTCCACTAAGAAAAATTTCCAATTGAGAAAGATTTTGAAAAATATATTGAGCTTTTGATAAATTCATGTAGTTTAGAAAAAAAATGCAAGTACTTTTGAACAATATTATGTATTTTTTGAAAAAATATTAGTACTGTTGAGAAATATTATACATTTTTGAAAAATACCAGTACTTTTGAAATATTTTATGCAATTTTTGAAAAATATAAGTACTCTAGAAAAAATATTATGAATTTGAAAATACTTATATTTTTGCTTGACTTGGTTTTTAAAACTATTACTTGACTTATATTCAGAAATATTATCTTTAAAACATAATATTTTACTTGACTTGGTTTCTTTTCCAGTCTGACATAATCCTATGAAACCTTGTTAACTACAAGGACATTTCCCTAGGTATCCTGGAAATTCTCCAAACTCAAGAAAATATTATTTCAAAAGGTATTTCAAAAATGATTTTATAAGCCACAAAATATTTTAAAATAATAATATTTTGAAGGACAAATTACTTATGTTTTCGACAAGATTTTGAAAATATAGTGCATGAAAACATATTATTTTGAAATGTTTAATAACTCTTTTAATTTGACCTCCTCCTAAACTTGACCCAGTCCTAGGAAGCTTGTTGACTACAAGTACTCTTCCTCTGAGTCTTTAGGATTTGGTACAAATCATAAGAATTATCTACTAATTCCAAAAACTAATTGCCAAGAAAAGTTTTCAAAAAATATTTTGTCAGATAGTTTTCTTTTGACTTAGACTTCCCCTAAATTTGACACATCCTAGGAGTCCTTGTAGATCATGAAGTAAACCTCCTCTATGTCTTTAGGGTTTATCACGATCAAAAGAATGAACGACAGTATGATAATTTTCAAGAAAATAATCTTAGAAAATTCAATTTGGATTGAAGTTAATTTTTAAAGCGTAAGTCTTTTCGAAAACATACATAATTGTGATTTAAAGCACCATTTTCGAAAAATATTTTGAAGTGATAAGGATGTTTAAAGCATAATTTTCGAAAAACACTTTTACATGATGGTGGTTTTTAAAGCACAATTTTCGAAAAAATTCAAAAAACTTTGAACAACAACTCCCCCTGACACCAACACCGTTTGACTCTATCTAAGTGCCTTGAGGAACTTTAGTGTTAACCTAAGAGGCTTGTGTCTAATTGTGTATGTCAAACAATTTTTCAAAAAGATATAATTTTGAAAATGTATAATATGTATAAACAATCAGACAATCATGAAATCCATAAAAATATTATTATGTTAAAGCACTATTTTGAAAATAGATTTTTAGAAAAATAATCTAAGAATTTTGGAAAATAATTTTGAAAAAAAATATTTTCCTATTTTTTAGTCTTTAACATCTCACCCATTCTAGATGACTCAGTACAAGCAAACATGGTTGCCTTATGGGTGCATTATGAGATGCTTGAATTATTTTTCTTTAAATCTAAGATTTAATCGAAACTTGTGTTAGATTCAAATTTATCAAATAGTAAAGTGAATTTGATTTTCGGTAATCGGCTTCCAGGTCTTGGCGAGGCACAGAGGCCTTCTTTGGTCGTAGCCGTATTGGAACAACAACTCTTTCCTTGACAAAGCCTTTTATCGAAAATTCATTTTCAAATTACTTCTTAAAAAATTTTGGTCTAACTAGCTTAGGTTTTGGATCGGTAGCTTCGGCTAGTTCCACCAGACGGCTTCCCTAACATACTATCATCTCAGCTCCACCTAATACTAGGTTGTTCAAGTTTCAACTAGTCTTTTTCCTATAACCGTTCTAAGTCATGCATAAATTTAAATATGAATGACATGACATATATTTTAAAGAAATAGCAGATGCATGTACATGGCATTAAGGCATGATTCAAACAACTGAAGGCATTTAATTAAGTTTCTAAAAATGTATCAAATTCTCGATTTGATACATGTCGTGTGAACCCGCGAATATGTCAACCACTTTGACATATTTGTTGTTATTTGGTTGGGGGTTTCAGTTGAGTAGGATTTTATTTAGTTCGAGTTTAAATTATTAAGATTTAATTAATTAAGAATTAATTAAGTAAAATAAGATTTAATTGGATATGAATTAAGTTAATTAAGGGTTAATTTCAATTAATTAAGGATTAATTGCATTAATTAAGAATTAATTGAATTTGAATTAATTAAGAATTGAAGTTAAATTGATTAAGGATTATTAATTATGAATTAAATTAAAATTAAGTTAATTTATGGATTAATTAAAATTAATTACGAATTAATTAAAATTAAGTTAATTAAGGGTTAATTTGAATTAATTAAGGATTAATTAAAATTAAGTTAAGGATTATTTAGAGTTAGAATAATTTAAAAATTAAGGTTAAAAAAATTAATTAAAGTTAAAGATTAATTAAGATGAAATAATTAAGGTAAAAAAATTAATTAAAATTTTTGAGATTTACCTTGATTTATATTTCAAAATTTCTGGGTTGGTTAAAAGTTGTGGGATTAATTTCATCATTTTCATTATTTCGAAAATATCTGATTCATTTACTATTTCTTCTTTATCTAATCTTTCCAGTTTTTCTAACAATTTTGATTTGTTTGATTTTTTGTAATTTTTATTCACTATAGCCTTAATTGTAGAAAATTCATCTTCCTCCTCATCCTCATCATCAAGATTACATCCTTCAATATCTTCACAGTAGGTTGAGTAATTTGGGCCACTAGTTAATATTTTATAATAGTCTTCAGGATTATCCAAGAAAATAATTAAGTTATTTTCTAGAAAGATTTCATTTTCTATATCCTCAGAAATATTTTCAATATTTTCCTTAAGATTTTCAGAAATATTCTCATTGTTATTCTTAAGATTTTCAGAAATAATCTCATCGGTATCCTTAAGATTTTCTGAAAAATTATTTTTATCCTCAGAAATATTTTCAATATTTTCCTTAAGATTTTCAGAAATAATCTCATTATTATCCTTAAGATTTTCTGAAAAATCATTTTTATCCTTAAGATTTTCTGAAAAATCATTTTTATCCTCAGAAATATTTTCAATATTTTCAGGATTAATCTTAAATTTTTAGAGTTAATTTCAGAATTAACATTAACATTTTTAAATTTAATTTTAGAATTAACAGTAAAATTATTAGATTCAATTTTAGAATTAACAGTAAAATTATCAGATTCAATTTCAGAATTAATTTTAGAAATTGATGAATTAACATTAAAGATTAAATAGTTAATTTCTAATACTTTAGCAATATCTACATTTTCTAATTGGACATGCAAAATACTAATTTGATTATGCAGTAAATTTAATTTTTTAGAAAAATTATCTGACTTATCATACGATTGTGCAGGAAATTGAAAATTTTTAGGAACGTAAATTTTGTGTACCTTTGCCGGACACTTATTTTTGTAGTGCTCGTACTTTTCGCATTTGAAGCACTATACGTGGCTCTTGTCCCTCCGGACTCTGGGTGCTGGATTTTCTTTGTCGTCGGTGAAGAACGAGTCTTTCGAGTAGGACACTAATTTTTATAGTGTCCTCTCTCCCTGATTCACCCCTAGGCTCCCCCTCAACTTCTGGCGTCTTTGCTCCGTCGGCGGTTAGTCCGGTGAAGAGCGATCTGGCTCTGATACCACTTGTGGGATCAGTGCCGTCGATAGAGGGGGGGGTGAATATCGACCGTAAAAACTTCGCAGAAATTATCTTTCATAGACTTTCGAGATTCGTTCTAATCAAAGAGTTAGTAGCACAGCGGAAAATAAAAAGGAACGAAAAAAACGAAAGACAGATTACACACGGGATTTTTACTTGGTTCCCAACCCCCCAGGGTTAGTACATCGAAGGCCTAAGCACGGGAACGCCCGTCCACTAATGGTCTCCTTTCCGAACTTTCCAGAGGCGGAGAAACCCATCTTACAGTGCAAGATTTAAAATCACAAAGATAGATAAATTGAAATGCAGAATGTAAATTCAAACCGAACAAAAATAATTGAAGACTCAGCCGATCTGGACCTGCGAAGTGTCGCGCACTTCCTCCTGGAGCCTCCTGGTCGTAGAGCTTCGTCGTTAGCGCTTTGTCGTCACTTGGGAAGCTTAGAATGGTTTCGGAAAGTTGTGTTTTCAGTTGATGGGTCGAAGCCCCTTTTATAGGCTTCATTGGGGAGCCTGTGTTGAAGGGGGCGCCTCATACAGCATGGTCAAAGCTTATCTCTGTGCCGAACTCAGAACAGTCGATAAGGCTCTTGACCAGGGCCCCTGGACCATTGAGGCGCCTCATTGAACACAGGCGCCTGCTTCAATGAGGTGCCTGGGTCCATTAGGGCGCCTCCTTCAATGGGGGTGCCCAGGAGCCCTTTTCCAACCTTGTTTGTTTGGTTGTTTACCTGCTTTGTCTTCACTTTTAGGTACATGTAAGATACATAAATACAAGGTAAATACAAATACAATCTTAGCCTTAACGAAATGGTTCTGACTTCGGATTTCCGTGAAACCCTAGGTCGAACCGACGCCTAAGTTCCCACCCCCGGGAATGCGCCTTCAACCTACTCCTCTCAGGAGACGGTTGCTAGCCAATCCATTCGGGTGAACTATTGCCTAGCTTCACTCACTAGGACTTTTGCCCAATCCTATGACCAGGACTTAGTACCTAACTTCACTCATCAGGACTTTTGCCCAGCTTCACTCACCAGGTCTTAGTGCCCAACATCACTCACCAGGACTTAATGCCCAATTCCTCGAACCAGTCTTCGGTGCCCAACCCTCGGCCAGGACTTAGTGCCCAATTCCACGAACCAGGACTTAGTGCCCAATCCTCGGTCAGGTCTTAGGTGCCCAGCCCTCGACCAGGACTTAGTACCCAATTCCACTAACCAGGACTTAGTGCCTAGGTTAACTAGGACTTTGGTTCACTTTGGTACTCTTTTCTTCACTCACCCTTCCCTTGTTCAATGTATCACTGACTTAAGCATATTGTCAAACATTGAAACCCTTAGAGGAGGACATCACTGATGCATCTTGCACCAACACTCTACTATCACTACTCCTGAGTGACTGAGTAGACAAGATGCTGGTGGAGGGCACCCTCCTACCCCAGGCAATGGGGGAGTCTCGCTCTCATCTTCTTATGTCTCGGGACGAGAAGGGATCCTTGGCTACTACCACGCTCCAGAACCACTCTCCAAATAGTAGCCTAGCGGAGCAATACAGGGCAAATACACACACTCTATGGTAACCACTACCCCTGAGTGGATGTGTGTGCATATCCTCATGTAACTGGCGATGGGCGCAGACTACATAGGAGCTGATGATCGTCAGCATGCAACAATGCAAGGATGGTGCATGACACAAACACATACAACAGCCACCAAGTCCTCATCTATCACCTCAGTGTGCTATGTATAGGTCTAAATCCTATGTCATGGGATACAAGTAACTTACTAGGTATACTGGCAAAGTAACTAGTGATCCATCAATGTCTAATGCAAGAGTACATATCACTACATCTATGCACGTATACACACATGCCAACCATCGAGACTGTATGGAACTAGAGGGAGATCATCTCAAGAATAAGCAACAGATGTCAAGTAAAGATATACTAAAGCAGGTAAACATATAAACCTACTACTATCTATAATAATCATGCATAGCAATATGACAATATCTAAAGAGATAAGTCAGAGGTACCCGCCATAATCGTAGATGCTCGTATCAGAAAAGAATCTCCCATCTAATAATCAACAATGATAAACCCAATCAATGTCCTATATCAAAGGTATAATGTTTAGCTACAATAATACATAATTTATAGCTAAACGAGTTATCCCAATTTATTAGGATCGTCCTAATGATCCCATTTCATTTAATTTATCGCAATTAAATGAGTAGCCATACTTATCCCAAGTTACCTAGATTAGATTCATGTTAGGTTTTCGGAACCCGAATTTATCAAGTTTAGCTTATTAGGTTTTAATTTCACATTAAACCTAAGGTACAAACATGAATACTAATTCCATCAACGCAAGAATCACAAAGGCTCTCGATGTAGCTCCACAAGGTTCTCCAAAGCATAACCTAATCCATAACCCAACTAGTAGCTTACCCAACCTCTACTTACAATCCACGGCAGAATCCGAGACAGAACATGAAGAACCCTAGAGTTCAACTCCAATCCTACCGTAACAAGACAAATAGATCTTAAATGGAAACTCATTACAATTCAAAATAGATCCCTAAATCTGATTAAGGTATCAACTAACACCAAATCCTAAGTAAGGATAAATACCAAATAGTAGCTTCGACAACCCATTATAACAATTTCAATGGAACAACCTAAAACTCATCCAAATTGTGATCCCTTCCAATATCAAGGATGGCTATAACTTAGGCATTGCAAGAACATAGTAAAGTAAACTACTAATATAACCAACAGATTCGCCACCACATCCATCATTTCAACCAAAATACAAGTTAACCCTACTACCTTGAATCAAACCAATCGCCAATTCCCTCCAATCATCAAAACCAAGACAAAGTCGCAAGAACAACTTCACAATCCAACCTCAACAACCAAACAACTCCAAAAACTATTATTGGATAAGAAATCAGATACAACATCACTGATCTGCTCAACCATGATAGAGCTTACCTGTGATGACACTGTTTTGATCCCATAACTCAAAACCAATCATACAAGCACCCAATTTGAGCTGATGAAACTCTACAAAATAGAAACCAAATTCCATTATGGTGATAATCCATATAGCAAAACCATCGATCAAGATACACCAAGTCATCATGCTAATCAACCTCCAAGATCGATACCCAAAAGGAACAGTTCTTACCTTAGGGTGTCGGATTAGTGAACGCAGGGAAAGGGTTACCTTTGGACTTTCCTTCTTCTCAATGATCCCTCCTTAACCAACTGCGATCAAGGTTTCCTCCCTTTGGTGAAGCAACACCTTAATCTGATCCACCCATAGCGAACCACATAATTTTCTAACTCAATCACAGATTATATAGAAAGCCAAAGCAACTTAAGTACCCATTCCTATTATAACTTTGCCCAGGAGATGAACTCAGGGCAGCCTCCCTTTACAAACAGAACACACATATGAACCTTACCTCGGAACGCCGGTGATGCTCCACAGCTTCGGCGATCAGCAAGAAGTACAACCAATTCTACCATTCAATGTGAATCAGGAGTCAAAACCCACTAAGAGCACAAACACGCACCTGATCACAACATTAACACTAACAACCTTTCTCAATTGCATATCCCAGCTCTAATCCTCAGATCTAACCATAATCGAAAACCTAATATACCTGATTGATGTCGGCAGCAACAATGCAACCCAAATCTGATAAAGCCTATCGCTGAGGAAGAAGAACACCGAGCATCATTGCCCCGTCAATCCTTAATTGTGGCCGGAAATGGAAGATGCAGAATCGTCGGTTCTGGAGGGGCGTCCAACTCGTGGATGCGGCGCTGGCCAAAAAGGTCGAAATCTATGATGCGACCTCAAGGTTCCATAGCCTCGGATGAACAAGCGTGGCCGAGGAGATGGGGAAAGCTGTGAGGGAGAAGGAAGGGGAGATATGAGCTCGCGATCGAGCGTCGGTGGCTCTGATCAGCCAGAAGATGACGTTGGCAATGTGTGGCTGTAGCGAAGGAAAGGAAGGAGGAAGGAGTCGGCCTTGGCTACGAGTTAGGGCATGCGGATCGGCCTAGCTGTTAGGTCACGCGAAGGAGAACAGAAGACTTTATAAGGGGGGCTTTTTGTAGAAAAGTCCCTCAACTTTTTGAAATCCAAATCATTCCCTTAGGGTAAAGGTTTTTGACAGTTTAACCCTCTAAATTCGTGTAATCCACATTGAGCTTCTAGGGTTAGATATTTATCCTCTTAACCTCCTAGCTTTAGCCATAAATCGAAACTAGTCCTTAACTTTAAGATTTATTTTTATTTTAAATCCTAAAAGTTAAGTGTCAGCAATTTACCCTTTGGTAAATCTAAGAATTTACCCGAATACTTTTACCCAAGTCTGGTAAACCTAAATCTCCCATGTAAATTTTTTAAAAAATTTATTCTACCAATTTTTAATTGGTTGTATTTAACAAACGACCCTGCTCAATAGACACAAAGTACACTAGTGTAATTCTATAGTCAAGATAGACTAATACCAAAGTATACTAAAACTGTTCCAACGGTCTGTCCAAATCCATCTTGGTTGTGAGCTACTACTTATACTTTACAAGGAACCGATAACATGATCTTTTGTGTGACACCACACACCATGTTACCTATAATGTGAAGTAATGGACAATTGCATATATATAATAAATATAAAAATGCAAACACATGACCACTGTGATTCTTATTCCAAAATAGATGTTCATACAAAATCTAGCTTATAGTATACATCCTAACAACCTGATGATGGGTCAAACATAATCTTGACCCAACTCGCTCAGATCGTTGGATGATATCATCTCCCATTGTACGATCGCTTGCGTTGCTAGAGGGGGGTGAATAACACTTTTTCGTCGTTTTCTCTACACAGAGGTTAACGCAATACAAACAAAAATATACAAAGAACGAGAGAGCAATGTTAACACAGGAATTTTACTTGGTATCCACCCGAACGAGTGACTAATCTAAGGATCCACGCGAGTACTCCACCTCCACTATGAAAAGTCTCCATCAAAGGTGGAGAAACCTTTACAAGCGTTGTCTTCCTCTTTACAGAATGTGATGAAGAGCGAGAGGAAGATCGAAAGACTAGTCGCACGAACGACACTTCGTTACAGTGAAAAACCGTGTCGTTCACGTGCGAAAAAGTCCTCTTTTTATAAGAGAACAGGACAGCTTCGCAAGCTGTCCATCCCCGCACCAGTCGACTGCCCCTGGTGCAGTCGACTGGCTAGTTTTTGGGGAGGACCAGTCGATTGCTCCAGGGGCAGTCGACTGGTCCGAGGCTGAAAACTTTCTGTGAGTTTTCGCAGTCGACTGCCCTTTGGCCAGTCGACTGCCCAGTCTCTCGACTCACTTACAGCCACTCCAAGCACTCTCCTTCATGTGTGCCTTCATGTCTGCTCCTTTGACTTGCCTCTTGAAGTCTTCTTCCTCTGGCTATCGTCCCTCGGATGCGCACACAAGCCTTCCCTTGGATTGCCTCCATGCCACCCTTCACGTGTGCCCTTGAAGTCCACTTCTCGGCTTGCCCTTGGAGTCCACCTCCCTCGGCTCTCGTCCCTCGGATATGTTCTTCATGTGTGATTCTCCAAGTCCTGCAAACTCAATCACACATATCAAATACAACATAACACCCTAACCTTAAACTTATTGGCACACACATCTAAACCATGATCTTCCCGATCATTCTTGGGCTGATTGCCTCAACAATCTCCCCCTTTTTGATGTGTGACAATATGTTTAAGTTTAGGGATAAAATTCCAGTCAACAAAGTAAATAACAGTAGCAAATGAAAAACATAAGACATATCAAAAACCTAAGAGGTAACCTCCCCCTTAATCCATGTCTTCTCCCATTTTCAATTCTACTCATAATCCAAGTTAAGTTCCAAACCTAACTTAACAGCAAGCAACAACAATTAAGAGTATAAGACATAGTAAAACCTAAGAGGTACCCTCCTCCTTAACCTATGCCTTTATCCATTTCCAATTTTCAATCATACTCCAAGATTTAAGTTAAACAACTAACTTAAACCACCCGTTTTAAGTCAAAAATCTAACTTAAACCATCCATTCTCCCCCTTTGACACCATCAAAATGATTGCCTCAAGCAACCCTAACCCATGGCATCAAAAGAGAGAGATATCGAATTCTGAAAAAATTCTTAGAATCTGAACTTAGGCGTGCCAGTCGACTGCCCCGACTGATACTCTGTCAGTGCCATTTTTCAGCTTCTAAGCCGAATTTTAGAAACGTTCCAAAAATTCTAAAAAATTCCAAAAATTGTAAAAATTTGCAAGCATGTTTGAAATAATATACTTTATCATGGAAAAATATCAGTTCATGAAAACTTTCACACATTCTTGACTTTTGACCAAAGTTCAAAATTGTTGAAAACCAATAAGAAAGTATCAACATTTCAACCTAGTTTTGCAATCAAATATCTTTTAATCTTATGGAAAAACATATAAGACATGAAATGGTTTTCAAATGTTTAAAATGTCAAACCATGATCTTTGGGCAAAGTGTCCATTGATTAAACACATGTCTTCCCCATGGTTGGTCTAGTTTTGATATTTTGATACTTTTTAATGACCCAACATTATGCCACAAGAATAAGTGAATCAATTGTATCATCCTAATGGATCAAGCACCACCTTCCTATTGTATTTCTCCAAGGTTCATCCTAGACTTCTACAAAACACATTCCAAGCCCTCTTCTTAAGGATGTAAACTCCGATTCGGGAAGAGGCTTGGTAAAAATGTCGGCTAGGTTTGACTTTGACTCAACATAGTGTAATTCTATGTCTCCCCTTGCCACATGGTCCCTAATGAAGTGATGCTTCACTTCAATGTGTTTTGTTCTAGAATGGTAAACCGGATTCTTAGTCAAATTGATTGTACTTACATTATCACACAAGATTTTGACCTTGGAATAATGTAACTCATAATCTTCTAAGGTGTGCATGATCCATAGTAGTTGGGAAACACAACCACCCATTGTCACATATTCGGCTTCCGTAGTTGATAGGGCAACGCATGGTTGTTTCCTACTACTCCAACTAACAAAGGAAGACCCAAGAAATTGATACCCTCCACTAGTACTCTTCCTATCTAGCTTACACCCCGCATAGTCTGAGTCGGTGTATCCAATAAGATCAACATTAGGGGTTCTAGGATACCACAGCCCGACATTGAGGGTACCTTTACATATCTTAGGATCCTCTTCACTACAACCAAATGGGACTCTTTGGTACATGATTGGTATCTTGCACACATACCTACCGCAAAAAGTATATCGGGTCTACTAGCGGTTAGGTATAATAGACTCCCAATCATGCTCCTATATTGCTTTGAGTCTACCATTTTTCCTTTAATATCACTATCTATTTTCACATTGGTTCCTATAGGTGTAGATGCTACCTTAGCATTTTCTAGGCCAAATTTCTTTAGCATTTCCTTAGCATACTTAGTTTGAAAGACATGTGTTCCTTCACTTGTTTGCTTAACTTGTAGTCCTAAAAAGAAGGTTAGCTCTCCTACAAGACTCATCTCAAATTCATCTTCCATATATTTGATGAATTCTTGTAGAAAGTCATTATTTGTTGACCCAAAAATGATATCATCTACATACACTTGGGCAACAAATATGTCTTTATCCTTAGATTTTAGAAACAAAGTAGGGTCAATTATTCCTCTCCTAAACCCCTTAGACACTAGAAATGAAGAAAGCCTTTCATACCAAACCCGGGGAGCTTGTTTCAATCCATATAAGGCTTTTCTCAATTTGTAAACGTGTCTTGGATAGTTTGGGTCCTCAAACCTGAGGGGTTGTTCTACATACACCTCTTCCTTAATGACCCCATTAAAAAATGTCGACTTCATATCCATTTGGTGAAGTGTGAAACCCATCTGAGCGGCATAGGCTAGTAGATTTCTAATGGACTCTAATCTAGCTACGGGGGCATAGGTCTCATCATAATCCAATCCCTCAACTTGGTTAAACCCCCTAGCTACCAACCTAGCCTTATTCCTAGTGATTTTGCCTTGATCATCTAGCTTGTTCCTAAAGACCCATCTTGTGGTTACAATGGTGCAATCATTGGGCCTAGGAACCAACTCCCAAACTTCACTTCTCTCAAATTGATTTAGCTCTTCTTGCATTATTAAGACCCAATCTACATCTCTCAATGCTTCATCAATAGACTTAGGTTCTAATTGAGATATTAAGACAATTTGACTAGTTTGGTCTCTAAAATAGGACCTAGTCCTTACCCCTTGAGTGACATCACCCACTATTTGGTCAATTGGGTGATCTTGGTGATGTCTCAAGGGCCTAGAGGTTATGGGTTCATTGACTACATGATCCTCATCCTCTAGGGTACTTCTCAGTCCCCCTTGATCATTGCCCTCCAAATGTAAGTCTTGGATTCTTTGGGCAAGGGGTTGACACTCCTCTATGTCATTATCAATTGAGGCTTTCCTAGGGTAAGTGTGTGTAGATTCATCAAAATCAACGTTTGAAGATTCCTCAATTACCTTGGTCCTTTTGTTGTAGACCCTATAACCCCTACTAGTAGATAAGTAACCAACTAAAATTCCCTCATCCGCTTTTGATTCAAATTTTCTTAGGTCATCCTTGGTATTTAGAATATAAACCTTACATCCAAAGATCCTAAAGTAGTGGACTTGTGGAATTCTCCTATTCTATAACTCAAATGGGGTTTTGCCTAAGAATCTATGTACCAAAATCCGATTTTGAATGTAACAAGCGGTACTTACCGCTTCAGCCCAAAAATAGCTAGGAAGGGAGTATGCATTAAGTATAGTCCTAGCAGCTTCTTGTAGGGCTCTGTTTCTCCTCTTTACTACCTCATTTTGTTGAGAAGTCCTTGGGCATGAAAATTCATGCTTATACCCATTTTCTACATAAAATTATGAGAAACTTGAGTTTTGGAACTCCTCACCATGGTCACTCCTAATTCAGTTAATCTTTAGGTGTTTTTCATTTTCTACCCTCTTACTAAACCCTATAAAGATTTCTAAGGTATCATCCTTATGTTTCAAAAAGAAATCCCATGTAAATCTAGAAAAGTCATTTACTATAACTAAAAAATATTTACTCCCTACTAGTGAGGGAGTACTATGGCAATCAAAAAAATCAATATGTAAAAGCTCTAAAGGTAAGGTAGTGGTGGTTAGGGTTTTACCTTTGTGTGATGATTTTGATTGCTTACCCTCTTGGCATGCATCACACAATTTGGTCTTCTCATATTTGATCATAGGGAACCCCTTCACCAACTCCTCCTTGGCCACTCTTGCAATGCTCCTCATGTTAACGTGCCCAAGCCTCCGATGCCACAACCATCCTTCTTCTTCTTTAGACATGAAACACTTAGGCAAATTGTTAGAAGCATAAGTAAGATCAAGATAGTACAAGTTAGCCTCTCTATATCCTTCTAGTATGACATTATCGGACCCATTTTGTTTAATTAGGCATTTCCTAGCATGGAATTCAACCATATAGCCCGCATCACATAATTGACTTATACTAAGTAAATTAAATTTCATGTCTCTAATTAAAAGTACTTTGTGGATAGAGATTGTAGGAGATACCTCAATGGTGCCCTTACTAATAATTTTTAGTTTCCCACTATTTCCAAAGGAAACCGTCCCTTCCCTTAGGTAGCATATAGTGGTGAACTTGCTCACATCTCTGGTCATATGTCTTGAGTATCCACTATCTACTATCCACATGTTTGAGGCATCCTTGACTCTTACCTATACAACATGGAAAATGCAATCTTTTGGTACCCAAATTTTTGATCCACAAGCATCATTTAAAAATTTCTTTGGTACCCAAGCCTTCTTGATGTTTCCCTTAGCCCCTTATCTCCTAGATGCACCATTTCTACCCATGACTGAGACAAAGGTCATTTCCTTGGTCTTTGGCCTATATCCTAATCCGGCCTTGTTATAAACGGCTCTTTGACTGTTAATTATCATGTCTAGGTTGCTAGAGCCCACTTGAAATTTTCTAAGTGCTTTTGTGAGGTCCTCTACTTTTTTTCTTAGTTCCTTATTTTCATTTTCAAAGCATGTATCATCATTTGACATAGTAGAATAAGCATGCAAATCTTCCTTAAGTTTTGTAGATTCTACTCTAAGCATGACAATTTCATCCTTTAAGTCCTTAATTTTTCTCCTAGCTCTAGCTAAATCCATGTTCGTACTAGAAATAATCTTAACCAAAGTAGAAGAGGGTAAGCTATATACCTCACTTACCGACGCCTCGGATTCGGATGATGATGATGATGAGCCGCTTTCTTCTTCACTACATGAGCTTCTCTCATCATCGGATGACTCTGAATGGTCCACTGCCATAAGCGCAAAGTGGGACACGTGCTCCTCTTCCTCCTCCGAGGATGATGGATCATCCCAAGTCGTCTTGAGGTTGGTGGCACTCTTCTCTTTTCCCTTTGTCATCTTCTTGTCACCTCTCTTCTTCTCCTCTTTCTTTTCTTCCCTTCTCTTTAGTTGGGGGCACTCATTCTTCATGTGTCCCTCTTGGTGGCAGTTGTAGCAGATGATGTCCTTTGCCTTGCTCTTACTTTTGGATCCTTTCCTAGCATAAGACTTGTTAGAAAAACTATTAAATGTCCTACGCATTTTTCTACCATGAAGGCCTCTTGGTCATATCCATAGAGGCACTGGACTCCTCGTAGTCGAATGAAGAGGAGTAGACCACCTTCTTCTCTCCTTCTTCTTCTTATTCTCCTTTTCTGCAATGAAAGTCATATCTTTCTCTTTGGCCGAAACATTAGCTTGCTCGTGCAATTCAAATTCGCAAAATAAATCATCTAATTTAACTATAGACAAATCCCTTGATACTTTATAGGCATCAACCACTGATGCCCACAAGGTTGTTCTCGGGAAGGATTGTAGAACGTACCTTACGAGATCCCGGTTTTCAACTTTCTCTCCAATCACATGGAGTTCGTTGATGATCTCCTTTACCCTTCCATGCAACTGGCTCACAATCTTGTTGGTCTTCATGGATAATGATTGGAGTTGGGCAACGAGTAGATCCTTCTTTGCCCTTCTGGACTCGTTGGACCCTTTATTGAGTTCAACGAGTTTCTCCCATAACTCCTTGGCGCTCTTGAATGGCCCCACCTTTTTGAGTTGCTCCTTTGAGAGCCCACATTGAAGTGTGGTGGTGGCCTTCGCATTTGATTGCGCCCTCTTCATGACGGCCATAATCTCATTGGCAGTGGCTCTCCTCTTTCGTCGACGGGTGCATCAAATCCATCTGCAACACTTATCCAGTTTTCAATATCGTTTATCAAATAGTATTGCATTCTACCTTTCCAGTATGCGAAGTTGTTCCCATCAAAGAATGGAGGGCGTGCAGTGCTGTATCCCTCATGAAACTCCATATTCTTTACTCCTGTTGACGATGAGTTCTGCCGAAGCGAACCGGCTCTGAAACCAATTGTACGATCGCTTGCGTTGCTAGAGGGGGGTCAATAGCATTTTTTCGTTGTTTTCTCTACACAGAGGTTAGCACAATACAAACAAAAATATACAAAGAACAAGAGAGCAATGCTAACACAGGAATTTTAATTGGTATCCACCCGAACGAGTGACTAATCCAAGGATCCACGCGAGTACTCCACCTCCACTATGAAAAGTCTCCTTCAAAGGTGGAGAAACCTATAACGACCCGCCTTCTAGTACTATGGCTTTAAGGCGGATCGCTACTACTAACTGGCTGACTAACTGATTTATGATCCTTGTTTTCATATAAGCTCAACCAACTGGGAGAATTTAAAAAAAACTTATTTCGCTATTTACTGAACTAACAATTCATAATCATGTTGAAAGTACTAACCAGCCAAAATAAAACAAAAACTTTAGTTTTATTAGCTTGGCAGGATTTGATCCCCCAACCTCTGCATTGCATGGCTAAAGCACTAACCAGCTACTCGACACCGCCTTTGTTTTACACAGTACCAGTCGACTGCTATATATGCCAGTCGACTGGTCGGGCCACAGAATGTTTCTGTGCCCGACACCAGTCGACTGGTGTTTTCCCAGTCGACTGGTAGCTCTGAAATTCCAGCTTTCAGACTTCCAGAACTTATCAAACTTGAGCTACAATGTACCAAAATCATATCTAACAAGCATAATGACATAAATAAAGTTCCACAACTATTCTAGGGCATTTATTACATGTTTTTGGAGGGTTTCTAGCATGTATAGCAACTTAGAAATCACAAAAACACATGTAGAAGCATAACATGAATGTGCCAAGTTCGTATCAACTTCTTATTGAAACTATTCAGTATTCCTATCTAAAGGCATCCTTAGCTACTACATGTCATTCTATATGGTGCATTAATCTTAGAACAAGCATATCTTAAGTATTTAGCATGTGGATCAAAAGTATCAAGTTCTTACCCCTAAAGCTTAAGCATGGATCTAAATCACCATATTACAAGTAGTAACTCATATCATTCAAGCATTCACTAAACCAATATTAAGTCAGGTAAGTAAACTACTTCAAGTATACTAGGCACCACGAATACAAGTCTAATTAAGTTCATACATGGTTCACCTAATATATTGCGGAATAACTAAAGAAGCATAAAAAGGATTATTTCTATGCTTTGCAAGTTCCGAAGACTTTTATTCCAACTCCACCATCACACACACTTTGCATCAAGCCCGCCGCCTCCGCTACTAGTGCTTTCCTTTACCTGTATCTGCAGTATAAGGAAATGCAAACTAATAAGCATAAAGCTTAGTAAGTACCATCTAGCCTCACAAAACTATAAAATCTCGGATTATGCTTTTCAAAACATGCTATGCAAATACACGCTCATGTTCATAAATAATCATGTTATGCTCATGCTAAAATACATGTCATAAAATGTCATGGCAAATAACTGAGACATGACATATACTGAACTGAAGCTAAAAACTACGCTATAGCATGACATACATATCTGAACTGAAACTGAAACCAACTAACATAAAACTAATTATTAAATTCACCACATACTAAAATGAATTTCTGAAAACTAAGTACATATAGTAGGTGAAAGTAATAATCAACTGCTGTGGGCCCGGCAATGTACCAACTGTGCGCGCATCCCTAATAAATCCGAGGTAGCAAATCCCGAATCCATTAGGGTTCTACTAGGTTATCTGAACCTAGGGGCAACTAGGAGCCCATCCCATACTAGGTTATCTGAACCTAGGGGCAACTTGGAGCCCATCCCTGGACCGAAGTCCGGTACAATGCCAACTGAAAATAAAATAGTTCTTTTATACTTTTCTTTTTTTTCTTCTGATTCTTGCTTTTACTAGGTTATCTAAACCTAGGGGCAACTAGGAGCCCATCCCGTTGGACCTTGGTCCCAATCATAAACTGAAGCAAGAATTTCTATTCTTTAATGCTTTCTATAGCATTAACTGAACTGAACAATTTAACAAACACCTAACGTGCTCCTTGACCCAAAACTGAAGGGTAGCACAACGTGTTTGTTCCTAATTTACGATTTCTAATCATAAAACATAAATACAAGGAAATAAAGCATACGAAAAATCAACCGAAACTACTTATACTGCAGGTGAGGGATACTTACATCCTGCGCTAGGTTTTCTTACGAATAAAATCTGAAATTCCTGAGGGAACGTCGAACTACAACGTTCTTCTTGCTTCTTGGCGTTCTCCTCGCGTCTATGAGGGTCCCCGTAGAGAATAGGGCCTCTTGAGACCTTCCCTTTGCTTTCCCTATGTCTTGGGCGGCAAGAGAAGAGGAGGAGAGGAAGAAAAATCGTGAGAGGGAGAGAGAGAGACGGCGGTGAGAAGATGTGAGGAAAAGAATGAATATAAAAACCCTAAGTTCCCCTTTTATACTTACGGAAAAATTTAACTAACTTTACCTTATTTATCCTTCCCTCTATTCTATTTCAATGAAAACAGATTAGCCCACTTGGTAAGTCTATTCTCTTCTCATGGTACAGGTCTAGGGTTCAACCCCTACTTAAATCTTTTTACTTCGCATTCTATTTTTATTCATTTTTGCCTTATTTGTCTATGGAAAAAAATTCTATAAAAATATCCACAAATTCAGAATTAATTCTATCTAAAATTAGGTTTGAGAATTTTCGGGCGTTACAATCCCCCATACCTTATAAAAAGTTCATCCTCAAACTTAAAACAACTCTGGGTATTTCTGCCTCATGCTGTCCTCTGGTTCCCATGTTACCTCCTCTACTCTGTGATTTTGCCATATGACTTTCACTAATGGTACCTCCTTGTTTCGCAATTTCTTAACTGCTCGGTCTATTATCTGAATAGGCCGACTATCATAACTGAGATCTTCGCGAACTTGTACCGTCTGTGGCTCTATCACCTGGGTGGCATCTGGGATATGCTTCTTCAGCATGGAAACATGAAATACATTGTGGATAGCTGACATCTCCTGAGGTAGCTCCAACTCATAAGCTACTTTGCCAACTCTTCTAGTGATGGGGTATGGTCCTACATATCTGGGACTTAGCTTGCCCTTCTTCCCAAAACGCATTACTCCCTTCATGGGAGCCACTCTGAGGAACACTGTATCCCCAACTTCAAACTCTAATGGTCTGCGCCGTGTATCGGCATAGCTCTTCTGGCGGCTCTGTGCTGTTTCTATTCTCTGGCGGATCTGCTGTATGGCTACGGTGGTATCATCTATAAGATCTGTCTGTAGGCCTAACTCTTGCCTCTCACCACCCTCGTACCAGCAGATAGGAGATCTACACCTCCGCCCATATAAAGCCTCATAGGGTGTCATGCCGATAGTGGCCTGATAACTATTGTTGTAAGCGAATTCCGCTAAGCACAGGTATCTACACCAACTGCCCTTGAAATCTAAAGCACAAGCTTTAAGCATATCTTCTAGTACTTGATTAACTCTCTCTATCTGACCATCTGTCTGAGGATGGAAAGTTGTGCTAAACTTCAGTTTGGTGCCTAGTGCTGTCTGTATGCACTCCTAGAAGTGCGAAGTGAACCTACTGTCCCTATCTGAAATGATAGTTCTAGGGACTCCATGTAGACTGACGATCTCCTTGAGGTATAACTGAGCTAGCTGTTCCATGGAATAGGAGATCCTGATAGCTAGGAAGTGGGCAGACTTAGTTAATCTGTCTACTATTACCCAGATTGCATCATATCCATTCGTTGTTCTGGGTAGTCTCACTATAAAATCCATGGAAATATCTTCCCATTTCCAATTTGGAATCTGAATAGGCTGCAGAACTACACCTGGTCTCTGATGTTCTTCCTTGACTCTTTGGCATGTCAGATAGGTACTGACATATCTGGCGATGTCTCTCTTCATCCCAGGCCACCAAAAACATCCCCTGAGGTCTTGGTACATTTTGGTGGAACCAGGATGCATTGCATAAGGAGATCTATGTGCGTCCTCTAGGATCTTCCTTCGGAGCTCTTCTTGGTTCGGAACACATAAGCGGTCACCGTAGTACAGTGTCCCATTATCTGATAGGCGAAATTCTCCATTTTCGGCTTCTGCTATCCCCTGCTTGATTTTCTGAAGGTCAGGATCTTGATCCTGTGCTGTCTGGATGTCTTCAATCAGGGTTGACACTAATGTCAAAGTGGAGAGCTGCCCAACTAAAATTTCCAGTCCGAACTCTGATAACTCTTTCCGAAGGGGCTGTGACATCGTGGACAAAGCTAGTAGGGTGGCACTAGATTTTCTGCTAAGTGCATCTGCCACCTTATTAGCTTTACCTGGATGGTAGAGGATGTCAATGTCATAATCCTTGACTAGCTCAAGCCACCTGCGTTGTCTCATGTTCAGATCCTTCTGAGTAAAGAAATACTTTAGACTCTGATGATCTGTGAAAATCCTACACTGAGCTCCGTATAAGTAATGCCTCCAAATCTTGAGAGCGAACACTACTGCAGCTAGCTCAAGGTCATGGGTAGGGTAATTCTTCTCATAATCCTTGAGTTGTCTAGAGGCATAGGCAATAACCTTGCCATTCTGCATCAGCACTGCTCCAAGTCCTAATTTAGACGCATCGCTATATATGTCAAAGCTGTCAGTGGTCTCTGGAAGAGTCAGGATGGGAGCACTAGTCAATCTTCTCTTTAATTCTGTAAAACTGTTCTCGCAGTCCTCTGTCCACTGAAACTTTCTGTTCTTTCTGGTAAGAGCTGTCAGTGGGGAGGCTATTCTGGAGAAATTCTCTACGAACTTCCTGTAGTAACCGGCTAGACCCAGAAAACTTCTGATCTCACTGGCATTCTTCGGTCTGATCCAGTTACTTACTGCTTCTATTTTGCTGGGGTCTACCATCACCCCTTCCTTGGAGATGATGTGACCTAGAAAAGACACCTGATCGAGCCAGAATTCACATTTTGAGAATTTTGCATACAGCTGGCTCCTCTGAAGAATCTGCAATACTGTCCTGAGATGTTCAGCATGTTCCTCCTGAGTTCCTGAGTAGATAAGAATGTCATCAATGAAGACGATGACAAACTTATCTAAGTACTCCCTGAATACTCTGTTCATGAGGTCCATAAATGTCGCTGGAGCATTTGTGACCCCAAAAGGCATGACTACAAACTCGTAGTGCCCATATCTGGTTCTGAAAGCTGTCTTGGGAATATCACCCTCTCTGACTTTGACCTGGTGATAGCCGGATCTCAAATCTATCTTTGAGAAGACTGTGGATCCCTTTAGCTGATCGAACAAATCATCGATCCTGGGTAGAGGGTACCGGTTCTTGATGGTGACTTGATTCAAAGCTCGGTAATCTATACACAGGCGCATGGACCCGTCTTTCTTCTTCACGAACAACACGGGAGCTCCCCAAGGTGAATGACTAGGGCGTATAAAGCCCTTGTCGAGCAGCTCCTGTAGTTGCTCCTGAAGTTCTCTTAATTCTGCTGGAGCCATACGGTATGGTGCTTTTGAAATGGGATTGGTACCTGGAATGAGATCTATCTCAAACTCTATCTCCCTGTCGGGTGCTAAGCCTAGTAACTCGTCAGGGAAGACTGCTGAGTAGTCACATACCACTGGGACCTCTTCTAGCTTTTGGTCTTTCTCTTGTTCGGTATTGACTACATGTGCTAGAAATCCGGTACATCCTGAATCCAGCAGTTTCTGTGCTTTTAAAGCTGAGAGAAATTTCTTGGCTTTTCTCTTGGGCTCTCCGATGTATTCAAACCGCTCTTCTGCCTCTGGTTGGAATACGACTTTCCTTTTTTGGCACTCTATGGAAGCGCCGTATTTGCTCAGGAAGTCCATCCCAAAAATGACATCATAGTCGGACATATTCAGTATTACCAGATCACAGTAAAGCTCTCTGTCTGAAATGCTGACTGGTATGGCACGGAGTCAGTGCGTAGATGCCATGATGTCTCTGGAGGGCAGAGTAGTCAGGAACTGACCACTAAGTACATCTGGAGGTACTGCTAGTTTTTCGACGAATGTCCTGGATACATATGAATGGGTTGCCCCAGTATCAAAAAGTACAGATGCATGCAGGTTTAAAATACTAATCTGACCTGTAACAACTGTAGAGGCGGTGGCTACATCCTCTCTGGTCAGTGAGAAAACCCGTGTATTGGTAGTAGCTGGTGGAGCTTCTAATATGCCTTGACTGATCTGAGGACCCTCTAGTGCAGTCTGCATCAAGTGAAGCTGGGCCGGCTTACCTCCATACTGAATAGGCTGTGGGGGAGGTAAGTTGGCCTTGTTAGGGCATTGCTTGGCCATATGCCCTTCCTGACCACAGGTGTGGCACCCTCGTGTGCCCAGGCGGCAGACTCCTGAGTGCTGTCTACCACACGTGGAACAGGTGGGATACTTGGTTTGCTTGTTGGCTGGCTCCCCTTTCGGATTGTTCCACTGCTTTCTTTTGCCTTGATTCTTTCCTTTCCAGTTAGAGTTGGAGCCCTGGGGTTTCTGAGTTCCTGTGCTACTGCCTTGGCCCTTATTCTCTGTCACGACTGTCTTCTACTGCCGCATGCTGTTCAGGTAATGCTCGGTGATCAGAGCACTGCTCACTAGTTCTTCTGAGGTTTGCGGCCTATGGATGCCGCTGGCCACATTCAGTGCTATCTCTAGCCTTAGCATTTTGAGCATTAGCCTGACTCGCTCTCGTTCGGTGCTGACTAATTCGGGACACAAACGCGCCAACCTGTTGAATCTCTTCACGGCTTCCTCTACTGATAGGTTGCCCTGTCGAAATTCCGTGAACTCGTCGTAGTGGCGGTTTGTGACCCGCATGTGGAAGAATTCTTCAAAGAACTCTTCTTCAAAGCTAGCCCAGGTCATCTGATTGACTGGGCATTTTATCTTGATACGCTCCCACCACATACGTGCGTCTCCGGCTAGGCAGAAGGAGGCGCACTTCACTTTCTCATGCTCCGGCTAGTCTAGGAGCTCCATGGTACTCTCTAGGGTCTTGAACCAAGCTTGGGCATCCCATGGTTCACTGGTGCCTGAGAAGGCCCCTGGCTTGATCTTCTGCCACTGGATCAGATAAGCTTCCCTTTTTGCCCCTGTTGCTGGGGCTACTGGCATGTCTGGTGGGACCGGCGCCACA
>JAGFNQ010003698.1:0-179779 GCA_024364735.1 Boesenbergia rotunda | reverse complement strand
ACCATATTATAAGTAGTAACTATATCATTCAACATCCACTAAACAATTATTAAATCAAGTATTAAGCTACTTTAGGCACACTAGGCACCACAAATAATGAGTCTAAACAAGTTAATACATGGTTCTCATAGTATATTGCGGAATAACTAAAGAAGCATAAAAAAGATTATTTCTATGCTTTGCAAGTTGCGAAGACTTTTGTTCCAACTCCACCATCACACACACTTTGCATCAAGCCCGCCGCCTCCGCTACTAGTGCTTTCCTTTACCTGTATCTGCAGTATAAGGAAATGCAAACTAATAAGCATAAAGCTTAGTAAGTACCATCTAGCCTTACAAAACTATAAAATCTCGGATTATGCTTTTCAAAACATGCTATGCAAATACACACTCATGTTCATAAATAATCATGTTATGCTCATGCTAAAATACATGTCATAAAATATCATGGCAAATAACTGAGACATGACATATTCTGAAATGAAGCTGAAAACTACGCTATTGCATGGCATACATATCTGAACTGAAACTGAAACCAACTAACATAAAACTAATTATTAAATTCACCACATACTAAAATGAATTTCTGAAAATTAAGTACATATAGTAGGTGAAAGTAATAATTAACTGCTGTGGGCCTGGTAATGTACCAACTGTGCGCGCATCCCTAATAAATCCGAGGTAGCAAATCCCGAATCCATTAGGGTTCTACTAGGTTATCTGAACCTAGGGGCAACTAGGAGCCCATCCCATACTAGGTTATCTGAACCTAGGGGCAACTTGGAGCCCATCCCTAGACCGAAGTCCGGTACAATGCCAACTGAAAATAAAATAGTTCTTTTATACTTTTCTTTTTTTTCTTCTGATTCTTGCTTTTACTAGGTTATCTAAATCTAGGGGCAACTAGGAGCCCATCCCGTTGGACCTTGGTCCCAATCATAAACTGAAGCAAGAATTTCTATTCTTTAATGCTTTCTATAGCATTAACTGAACTGAACAATTTAACAAACACCTAACGTGCTCCTTGACCCAAAACTGAAGGGTAGCACAACGTGTTTGTTCATAATTTACGATTTCTAATCGTAAAACATAAATACAAGGAAATAAAGCATACGAAAAATCAACCGAAACTACTTATACTGCAGGTGAGGGATACTTACATCCTGCGCTAGGTTTTTCTTACGAATAAAATCTGAAATTCCTGAGGAAACGTCGAACTACAACGTTCTTCTTGCTTCTGGCGTTCTCCTCGCGTCTACGAGGGTCCCCGTGGAGAATAGGGCCTCTTGAGACCTTCCCTTTGCTTCCCCTTTGTCTTGGGCGGCAAGAGAAGAGGAGAGGAGGAGGAGACGCAAGAGAGGAAGAGGAGAAGAGGAGGGGGCGTCGGCGCACCTAGGGCTCACGCAACCTCAAAAACATCTCCTTTAATTCTTTAATTTCTTATTTATATCAAGCTATAAAATAAACCCTAGGTTGAATATATACATGTATATCCTGAATATTCTATTACTTTATTCAAGAAAACCCCTATGGGACTAATGGTTAATAGAACGATGATTAAGGTTTAAACCCATTAGAGGTTGCGGGTTCAAAACTCGCCTATTGCCACCATCTCATCCTCTTTAATTTTGGCATTTCTTTTATGGAAAAAATTCCATAAAAATATCTAAAAATTCCAGAAAAATCTTAGAATATTTCTAAAATTATTTTATGAAAGTTTCGGGCGTTACAACATGCGTGTGCGTGTATTTGAAAGAAATGACAAATACATAGTTTTTCTATGATTTAGTAAAGTAGAACAATAAACGCAACTCAATTGTAGGCATCATGAAGGGCTCAGGTGAACACACAACGAGCATAAGTGAGGTTACAAATGAGTTTGTTGAGTACTTTTAAGACTTGCTAGGCAAACTGGTCCCATGCAAGGCATTGGACAATACCATGCTCGTTGGACGACAACTTACGAATGGGCAGAAGTAGGAACTGATCAGTGTAGTCACTGTGGAAGAGATTCAAGCTGCTCTGTTTGACATTGACAAAGACAAAGCACCAAGTTCAGATGGGTACAAGGCCAAATTCTTTACCTCATCTTGGGATACAATTGGGACAAACCTACAACGTGTAGTGTAGGAATTCTTCATGACTGACCAACTGTTAAAATAGTGGAATCACACTCTAATTGTGTTGATCCCCAAGTGGGATCACTCCCCGCAATGACGGATTATTAGCCCATCTCCTACTGCATGGTAATCTACAAAGTCATTTCCAAGATCCTAGCAAAATATCGAATGGCGAAAGTGATGGACAAATTGTTGAATTCGGCCCAAGCTGCTTTCGTTCGAGACTGATTTATAACTGAGAACATCCATGTAGCATAAGAGCTATTACGGAAGTATTTTAGGAAACGGGTCTCCCCACGTTGCATGCTCAATGTTAACCTTCAAAAGGCATTTGACATGGTGGATTGGGGGTTTCTACAAGCTGCACTTGTTGGTTATAGTTTTTCCCAACAATTCCAAGCTTGAATTTCTAAATGCATTACCATGGTATCCTTCTCAATTGGCATCAAAGGTAGTATGTATGTTTCTTCAAAGGGCGGAGTGGTCTCCATCAAGGTGATCCACTTCTCCTTTACTTTTTGGGCGATGACTTGAAGTATTCTCCAAATCCCTCAAGGTGGAATCCATGCAACCTTTATGCAGGAGAATTTGTAAATTATTATTATTATTTTTGTTTTTTTACTTTCTTGATATTTAAGATACTTTTGATAATTTCTATCTTTTATATTTTTTATATTTTGAGTCTATTTACGATTTTTAAGATTGTGAATCTGTTAATAATTTTTTATTTTTTTAGAATTTTTTTCCTTTCATTATAAATTACGAATTGTAGATTATATATTATGATTCTTTCCCTTATTTGGTTTGTATGGTTAGAGCCTATATAAATATATATTTAGCTATTTAAGGAAGTAATCCTTAGTTATTAAATAAAATTTTCTTTTTCAGAAAATTCTAGAGAATAGTGTTTTTCACTTCATGCCTTCTCTAATCTCTCTTCTCATTAGCCCACAAAATAGTCGCTATCTTGTCTGACGTCAATTGATATAAGAGGCGGCAAGTTTTGATTTGAGGAAGCCGAGCGTCAGATCCAATGGAAGGTCACCGTCGTGGTGCTCGTGTTAGGTAGATTTCGACTAAGGAAGCCTCACACCATAGTGTATCACTCAAGACGAGATTGAGAATTTATAAAGATAAATCATAAAATTATCCCAGTGTCTAGCGAAAATGGTGGCAATTCGTGAAGATTGTGAGGTAAATGGTCAAGAGGATCGACATGGAGATCTCAGATTTCAAGTTGATCTACCTGAATTTTTTAGTACATCATAGACAGAGAATTTTGTTAATTAGATAAACAAAGTGGAGTGGCTCTTCGACTATAAGCAAGTTCTGGATCGGATGAAGGTGAAATCAATTATCTTTAAACTTAGAAGCCTAGCATTAGCATGGTGGGAGCACTTGTGATACTCACAAGACTGACAAGGCAAGGCCAAAATCAAGGATTGGATAAAGATGAAAAAAAGATGAACAATTACTTTCTTCCTTTTGGATACCCTCAAACTTTATTCCAAGGGCGATTAAGTTTTTCCATAGAGAATCATAGCTTTGATGTCCAATATGACCTTTACATATTCAAAGATGAGTTGGAGGAAGAAGTTGTCAAGCCCCGAGACCAGAGAAGCCACTAGTCCAATATACAATCGGACAACATCTCTCCTGTACGAAGAACAATTTGGAACATTCATACGACACCACATAATATATATATATGGCCTCAGACATTAACATATAAAAGTAAATGCATCACAGCAATAAAATCCATAACACTCACTTGAGTCACCCTTTGGGCAGGTGCGTAGCAAAACAATGCATGAAGTCTAACAGAGGACTCAAAAATACAAATCACGAATCAAATATAGCACAATATAAGTCCACGACGTAAAATAAATACAGAATAAGAAGTATGATGTAGTAGAAAACAAAAATATGCGGAAGCACCCAAAGTCGGAGTCGTCGGGACCTGAAACTCACAACTGGGCTCCCTTGGCGACCAATTAACCTGAAAATAAAAGTAGGGTGATGGGTGGTGAGTCCAAGTAGACTCTGCGGGTATAGAAATGTTGGGTATGACTTGGTGGGTTTCCTAAGCGGATACCTGGTCGATCCGAGAGACCTCTCTATGCCTATGGATTAAAAAAAATTTAATCTGAATAGAGAGTCGTTTCCCATCGACCGTCTCGTGCCGTATCGAACGATTCAAATTGCAACTTAGCTAATTACCAAAATTGGTCTTGCAATTTGCTCGACCGTTCGACCGCGGAAAAGGCGACGAGTTGATCGCCGACTTTTGTGTTTATGGTCGGGGTCCAGTTAAATAATTATTGACTATGATTCACAATCAAAATAATTAAACAACAAACATGAAATGATGAGACAATTGAATAAGGTACAAATAAGAATAAAAGGAGCTAAGGAAGAATATACCTTCCATTACCTTACGATCTTCTACCGTATGACCCTCCTCTCTTGGACGTCGTGTGGGCGACGATCTACCAAGACCTGTGGCTACCAAGTTGATCCCTTCTCCTTGCGCCAACCAATCCCTAACCAAAGGGATGCCATCGGCCGCTCCTAGGAGATAATCCAAACACAATCCCTAGTCAGATTTTTCTTCCTTTGAGAAAAGTCGCGCCCTTGAGAAAAATCGCTGCTCCCTCTCTTCTGCCGTCGGCAGCGCCCGAGCTGTGAGTTGAGCAGAATGCAACTTTGCTTCAAGTTCGAAGACTCCAAGTTGCGCACATAAACAACTTCTCCACAACCGTAAGTCTTCTCCTCTCCTCTGCCTATTTTCTCCACTGCCAGCCGTCGACGGTGCCTCTCCACGCCAAGCAATTAGAATTGCTCAAGAACAAGTTGCGTGTGCTACTTGTTCTCCACGCCTAGCAAATTCCTCACCGAATAATTGAGCCGTAAGCCATTTTTATATTGCTCAAGCACACAACTTGTTGTTAACTGCATGCAATTAAATAGCTGGGATTAATTTTAATTGCATGCAAACGGCAAGGAGTAATTTTCTCCAATTTACTCCACGTTGCAAACTGCATGCAAACGGCGAAGAAGCAATTTTAATTGCATGCAATGCAATTAAATGGAGAAGAGCCAAAGTTAATTGCATGCATTGCAATTAATTGGAGAAACGCCTGATTAATTGCATGCTTTGCAATTAATCGGAGAAGAGAACTATTCTCTTCCGTTCGGCACCGCAGAGTGAAACGAGGGAGAGAGAGAGAGAAGAGTTGAGGCTAGGGTTTCTTGTGATCTATTGAATTAACCATCAACTTGGTTCCATGCCACCATAGGGTATTTATAGGGCTACGGTAGGGACCATAAGGAGGAGTTGGATCTTGGCCCGCTAATGGACCCGGTCCATTAATGAGGATCCATTCCACTAAAGGGCCCTCATTGACTTACCTCACCAACCCCCATATTTACATATGGGCTCCACTTATTACGAGTCGTCCATCCCCCCGTGTTTAAGATCTCGAATGTCCGTTAATTAATTAAATTACTGACAATTTAAATTAATTAATCTCTGGGTCCTTGACTAGTACCACTCAACCTTATTATTGTGTCGGATCAAATCCACCTGCAGGGTTTAGCACGATGAACCTTTTGAGCTCATCAAGGGGGCATCATCATCCTGACTCACCAAGACACGGATTCTATCAATAATCAACGGCACATCATATTATTAATATTATCTCCCAACTTACCGGGCCTATCAATCTAACAGAATGGATCTCGCCCATTGATAAATCAAAGAAATAATAATTAATAATATATGCCCGATATTATTTTGGGATTAAGGGATTGTACTCCATAATAATATCTTGAGGTTCTATCCAATTATCGAGTCAGTACAAATTGAATAACCTCGGATTTTGGTCCTGCTCAATGTACTCAAAGCACACTAGTGTAATCCTATGGTCAAGACCAACCACACCTAATTACACTACAACCATTCCGATGAGTTGTCCAATTCCATCTCGGTTGTGGGCCTCTATTTATACTAAGCAAGAAACTGATAACATGATCTTCTGTGTGACACCACACACCATGTTATCTACAATGCAAAGTAATTGTACTTCATGCATGTACTAATATAAACAGGCACCTAGTGTGGTTGTGATTCTCTTTTCAAAATAAAGATGTTCATATATATAAAAGAAGCATGTCTTTCAGTATACACATCTAACAATCTCCCACTTATACTTAAAGACTTTACTGCCCTCAAAATGCCATACATCTGACTCCCTGATCCTCCACATGCCTAAAGCTTTCACTATCAAAGCCTCAGTGAAAAGATCTCCCAGGTTGTCTTCTGATGTAATCTAGGCAACTACAGCTTTTCCTCTCCTGGGAGGTACTTGCGCTCTATATGTTTACTCGCCTCATGGGCTCGTAATTCCTTTGAGTTTGCAACTGCACCATTTGTTTATCACAACAAAATGTGATAGCTTTGAGCAAACCAGGAATCACATCGAAGTCCATCTTGAGGTTCCTGAACCATATAGTTTCCTTTTGGTTCTCACAAAGACTGCCACATCCTTAGCTTCCATGGTGGAGTCCATCACGCAGTCGCTGCGCGACACTCCTCCAACTACGGTTCTACCTTCTAAATGTAAACATAAAACCCCGAGGAATACTTACGTTTGCACCTATTTGACTGGAAGTCTGTATCTGTATAACCCATAGGGAATTGGACTGCCCGGTAAACCAGCTTATAATCCTTAGTCCTTCTCAGGCACTAATATAAGCTTTTACTGCAATCCAATTTCCTTGACCTGGGTTACTCTGATATCTGCTAACCATGCCCACGACAAAGCAGATATCCGGTCTCGTTTTTAGCATACAAGAGGCTTCCTATAGCCGATGCTAAAGGAACCACCATTACTTGCTCTATCTCCTTTGATAATCTAAACATATCTCCTTAGATAGAGTAGCTCCACAACTGAAAAGTACAAAACTTTTCTTGGAGGTTTCCATGCTAAAACAAGTTAAGACACTATCACTATATGAAGCTTGGGATAAGCACAACATCCTTCTCTGGTGATCCCTTAGAACTTTGATTACCAAGGATGTGTCCTGCTTCTCCTAAGTCCTTCATATAAACCGTTTGGACGACCATACCTTTACGTCTGATAATACTTTGTCATTGTTGCCAACTAACAAAATATTATCTACGTATAGTACAAGAACACTACTACGTTTCCGTCACAATTCTTACATACACAAATCTCATCCGTCCTTTGAACAAATCCATATAACTGGATTATCTCTTCAAAGCAGATGTTCCTCGTCATAGGTCTAGGGATCTTGATTCATGGTCGCCAGGCACCGAGTCTAAATACTCTCCCAAGAACATGAATCCTTCTGGTTGACTAACAACCCTCCCACTACGACGAGGTACCACCTGTGTATCTTCTGTGACACGTGGTGCAGTGACTTGTGATATTTCCTCTTGTAAAGTTGGTACTAAGGTTGGAACATCCTCTCTTAATTCTTCAAGAACTAGTCTACTCATGGGTTTATGGTTCATCACATAGTCTTCTTCTAAGAATCTGGTATTCGTCCCAACGATTACCCTTTGATCCTTAGAACTATAGAACCACCTTTCGTTTCTCTAGGATAGCTTACGAACAAGCGCACGAGATTCCAATCTTATCAGTATCCCCTCTCAGCTCATATGCTGAGCTATCCCATGTTCGAAGATGTCTTAGACTTGGCTTTCGCCCAGTCTACTCTTCTATAGAAGTAGGAGGCACTGACCTAGATGGTATCAAGTATGTACGCTGCCATTTCCAGAGCATATCCCCAGAACGAATCCGGCAACTCGGAGCATCTCATCATTGTCCTAACCCTCTCCATAAGAGCTCTTTTCCTTCGCTCTGTTGCACCGTTCTATTGGGGTGTACCGGGTGCAGTCATTCGGGATTGAATCCTAGCCTCTAATAAGTAGGTCCTAAACTTTCCCAAGAGGTACCCACCACCACGATCCGATCGTAGTGCCTTGATACTTTTACCTTGATGTTTCTCCACAACATTCTTGAATTCTTTGAACCAATCAAAGTTTTAGACTTGCGGCCATCAAGTGAACGTATCCATAACTTTGAATATTCGTCTCACGAAGTATTCAAAGCTACCCCTAGGCATAGGACCACACTAATCAGAATGAACCATGTCTAACATATCTTTGACTCTATACCCCTCGGCCTTGAAAGTCCTCTTGATCATCTTACCTTCCAAGTAAGATTCAAAGTTAGAGAAGTCTCCCACCACCAATGAACCCGAGGGCCCATTGGCTATCATCCTTTGAATCTTACTAAGGTTAATAAGACCAAGCCTTAGACGCCAAAGGTATGTTTGGTTCATCTCGGAAGGAACCTTTCTCCTACTTTGATTAGATGATGAGCTACTAGTTACAATTTGCATCATGGAAGACTTTAGTTCTAATGTGTACCAATTGCCTATCAATGTACCTTCACAGATAATCTTTCTATTCCACTTCTCATAAAAAGCAATAGAATATCTTTTATTTTAGAAACTGAACCAGAGTTCTTTCTAAAATTAGGTACATAAAAGCAATCTTAAAACCAAAACTTTATCTTCTAAAGACAAATAAATAACTCCCACTGCAATAGTAGCCACCTCCGTAGCATACCCCTTGTAGACAGTAATCTCTTCCTTAGCTTGTCGTTGGGCTTCCTGGAACCCCTGCAAAGAATTACAGACATGTTTAGTAGCATCCGTATCTACCCACCAGGTACCGGTAGATAACACCGCTAAACATGTTACAACGACAAAAGAAAAGATAGACCTTTCTCTTGACAACGGGGATAGTTCGCCTCCTAATATCCAATTTGCTTACGCGTGAAGCACTTGCCTTTCGGCTTCTTCACGCCAGTCCGAGGTCCCTGCGATGTAGCTGCCTTCTTGAACCCTCCTTGTTTCTTCTTCTTCCTGCCTTTCGTCATAGAAGAGGAAACCCTTTGAGTCACTAAGGCCTGCGAGTTCTGGCGAAAGAGCCCCTCTGCCGACTGGAGTTCTCCCAGGAGTTCCCCCAATGTATACTCATGCTTATTTATGTTATAGTTGAGCCGGAACTGCTCAAAACTCTTAGGCAGAGATTGGAGTATTATATCGACCTGAGATTCCCCGTCAATAGATCCTCCAAGAACCTCAATCTCGTTGAGGTGGGCCATCATCTTTAGGACATGATCTCTCACGGGTGTCCCTTCGACCATAGTGGTCGTCATCAGATTCTTCATCGCTAGTTGCCTAGCAGCACGACTCTGGTGTCCGAAGAGCTCCTGAAGGTTCAGCATCATATCACAAGCAGTGGGCATGACTTGATGCTGATGTTGCAATACATTCGACATGGATGCCAGAATGTAACATCGCGCCATCTCATCTGCCTTAACCCATTTCTTGTAATGCTCCTTCTGCCCTTCACCAGAGTTGTCGCTAGGCTTATCAAGACATTTTTCGGTGAGCACAAATTTGTACTCTTCAGCCGTAAGGACAATGTCAAGGCTTATTTTCCAGTCTATGTAGTTGGGGCTAGTAAGTCTATTTTCCTTAAGTATTGTAGCTAGTGGGTTAAAGGTTATTTTAAAAATCCTGAGAATCACAACTCACACTACTTTAGAAATCAAAAATAAATTGATTCCTCACAACAATAAATTTTCGAAATCAACCAACACCTCTAAACACCGAGAAATTCGCATGCCACGATGGTGTGGACGTATACGAATTTCCACATTCGTAAGAGGAGGTTTTACCCATTAATCTTACTATCTTGTCAACCTAACTTTTTGACAAGTAAGATTAATAGTTGGTCCACTTCGGCTCTGCAAAATAATAGCAGTGACTCCGATGGGGAGGATACTATTATTCACATCTAAATGTTCACCATTACACGACATTAAGAAAATTATCTCTGATTATGTGCCTTCCGATGGGGAAGTACACATGCTCTTTAACAATTTTCTATAGTCTTTTCCGACCCAGTTATCCGCAGAACAAATCCATCCGATGGGGAGGAAGGCACTCAGAGCCGACATGCAGACTTGTTCGCATCACTTATCGAATTGTAATGGAAGCCGTGGGACCTTTCGAGTCCCTCTCCCACTTAGTAATTTATCTCGAGGAATTTTACTAGCACAACCACACAACCAAGCACATAACCAACATATGAAAAATAGAAAATCCTAGATTTTCCAACTTTCATGGCCTTGGTCTCTAATGCGACTCTAGTTGTATCGTCACCTCGTCAACCCCGAGGATTTATTAATTACAATAATTTGCAAAACCATTCACACAATTATTATTTAGACATGACAAGTTGGAATCTCGTGCCTGCAACACAAAGTTAGCATACACACATCCACATATCATCTAGCTAAATAAAATGTATGAAAATGCAAAAAAATAACTAATCCTCAAACACACAAAGCCGGAAACCTCAGCTCTGATACCAATTGTTGGGTATGGCTTGGTGGGTCTCCTAAGCGGATACCTGGTCGATCCGAGAGACCTCTCTATGCCTACGGATTAAAAAAAATTTAATCTGAATAGAGAGTCGTTTCCCATCGACCGTCTCGTGCCGTATCGAACGATTCAAATTGCAACTTAGCCAATTACCAAAATTGGTCTTGCAATTTGCTCGACCGTTCGACCGCAGAAAAGGCGACGAGTTGATCGCCGACTTTTGTGTTTATGGTCGGGGTCCAGTTAAATAATTATTGACTATGATTCACAATCAAAATAATTAAATAACAAACATGAATTGACGAGGCAATTGAATAAGGTACAAATAAAAATAAAAGGAGCTAAGGAAGAATATACCTTCCATTACCTTACGATCTTCTACCGTATGACCCTCCTCTCTTGGACGTCATGTGGGCGACGATCTACCAAGACCTGTGGCTACCAAGTTGATCCCTTCTCCTTGCGCCAACCAATCCCTAACCAAAGGGATGTCGTCGGCCGCTCCTAGGAGATAATCCAAACACAATCCCTAGGTAGATATTTCTTCCTTTGAGAAAAGTCGCGCCCTTGAGAAAAATCGCTGCTTCCTCTCTTCTGCCGTCGGCAGCGCCCGAGCTGTGAGTTGAGCAGAATGCAACTTTGCTTCAAGTTCGAAGACTCCAAGTTGCGCACATAAACAACTTCTCCACAACCGTAAGTCTTCTCCTCTCCTCTGCCTATTTTCTCCACTGCCAGCCGTCGACGGTGCCTCTCCACGCCAAGCAATTAGAATTGCTCAAGAACAAGTTGCGTGTGCTACTTGTTCTCCACGCCTAGCAAATTCCTCACCGAATAATTGAGCCGTAAGCCATTTTTATATTGCTCAAGCACACAACTTGTTGTTAACTGCATGCAATTAAATAGCTGGGATTAATTTTAATTGCATGCAAACGGCAAGGAGTAATTTTCTCCAATTTACTCCACGTTGCAAACTGCATGCAAACGGCGAAGAAGCAATTTTAATTGCATGCAATGCAATTAAATGGAGAAGAGCCAAAGTTAATTGCATGCGTTGCAATTAATTGGAGAAACGCCTGATTAATTGCATGCTTTGCAATTAATCGGAGAAGAGAACTATTCTCTTCCGTTTGGCGCCGCAGAGTGAAACGAGGGAGAGAGAGAGAGAAGAGTTGAGGCTAGGGTTTCTTGTGATCTATTGAATTAATCATCAACTTGGTTCCATGCCACCATAGGGTATTTATAGGGCTACGGTAGGGACCATAAGGAGGAGTTGGATCTTGGCCCGCTAATGGACCCGGTCCATTAATGAGGATCCATTCCACTAAAGGACCCTCATTGACTTACCTCACCAACCCCCATATTTATATATGGGCTCCACTTATTACGAGTCGTCTATCCCCCCGTGTTTAAGATCTCGAATGTCCGTTAATTAATTAAATTACTGACAATTTAAATTAATTAACCTCTGGGTCCTTGACTAGTACCACTCAACCTTATTATCGTGCCAGATCAAATCCACCTGCAGGGTTTAGCACGATGAACCTTTTGAGCTCATCAAGGGGGCATCATCATCCTGACTCACCAAAACACGGATTCCGTCAATAATCAACAGCACATCATATTATTAATATTATCTCCCAACTTACCGGGCCTATCGATCTAACAGAATAGATCTCGTCCATTGGTAAATCAATGAAATAATAATTAATAATATATGCCCGATATTATTTCGGGATTAAGGGATCGTACTCCATAATAATATCTTGAGGTCCTATCCAATTATCGAATCAGTACAAATTGAATAACCTCGGATTTTGGTCCTGCTCAATGTACTCAAAGCACACTAGTGTAATCCTATGGTCAAGACCAACCACACCTAATTACATTACAACCATTCCGATGGGTTGTCCAATTCCATCTCGGTTGTGGGCCTCTATTTATACTAAGCAAGGAACTGATAACATGATCTTCCGTGTGACACCACACACCATGTTATCTACAATGCAAAGTAATTGGACTTCATGCATGTACTAATATAAACAGGCACCTAGTATGGTTGTAATTCTCTTTTCAAAATAAAGATGTTCATATATATAAAAGAAGCATGTCTTTCAGTATACACATCTAACAAGAAATAGATATGCATGACAATATAAATAGTTGTACAATCTATAAAGAAATAAAAGGATACAGTCTTAAAGGAAATATCAGAATATACATAACTGAATATACCAAATGAATGTACATATCATAAATCAGCCTATCCTGATCACAAAAGGCTCGTATCATATGAGCAGGTACAATGTCATTAACACCAAACACATAATATCTCCTGTATGTGCATGTCAAACATATACAACAAACAAATATAGCAATCACAATCAAATGCACAATGCATCATATGTATATGATGCAATGACATGGTCACCCCTGACACCAGTCAAGCCACCGAGACATGTAACATGTGTCAGTCGAGTGGGTAGGGCTGTGACAACTATACGCACTCTGCCATCACTACTCTTGAGTGACCGAGTGGACAGGATGCTCGTGGAGCTATCGCTCCGTCCCATGTACAAATGGGAGAGATATTTATCTCATTTTCTTAGATTACTAAAAAGAGGAGAGATCCCTGCCTGCTATCACCTCTGGAACCACTACCCATGAGCGGTCGAGCAGAGCAATATAAAGTAAATGCACACACCCAATGGTAACCACTAACCCATGAGTGGCTAAGGGTGCAGATCATGTAACAGGCCCTAGGCTCAAACCATAAAGGAGCCGATGGCCACCAGCATGCAACAATGCAAAGATGGTGCATGACTCAAACACATGCAACACCCACCAGGTCATTATACATAACTCAACCTAATATGTACAGGTCAATCACATGTATCATAACCTAACTATCAAGCATCTAGGTACATATGCAAGTATAACTAGAATCAGTTAATGCAGATATAGTGATATGTTGCTATATCTACTTACCCATGCTAGCATAAATACTATACAAAATCAGAAGTCCAATAACGAGACTGTATAGACGAGAATTAGATCATATCAAGATCAATCAATAAGTATCAAGCAGGATAACAATGGTAGCAGATATAAGATAAATATAACCTACTACAACAACATATAACCAAGCCATGCATAAGGATAAAGTGTATCTAAAGATACAAGCAAGAAGTACCCACCTCAAAATAGGAAAGTTTGTATGCATAGAGAACCGCCCGTCAAATAATCCACAATAATAGATCCCAATCAATGTCCTGTATCAACGGACATGTTTAAATAGCTATTACAAAAAAAAAATAATAACTAGCTAACAAGTACCTAAACCGTATTAGGGTTTACTTAACCCTCATATTCCATTTAATTACTACTAATTAAATGATTAACCCACGTTTGCTTGAGATTAGGTTTCAAATTAGGTTTAGTCTAAAGTTTTAACCCTAGTGGTCACCTTAACTAAACATGATCCCTAATGAATCACACACTAAGCCCAATCCAACTAGGTTCATGGCAAGAGCCCAACCAAAAGAAATGGCTACACACTTAACCCAAATTTGGACCAAGTCCAAGATCTATAATATCGTTATGCTACACCTTATCCACCGTATTAAACACTACTTCCAATACAGAATTGCTGCCAACCCATCTAGGTTTTGATAAAGCTCACAACATTAGCAATCCCATTGACAAAGTGAAATTAGAGCAGATCCAAACATGAACCACTCAATCTACTGTAAACTATAATTCCATTAGCTCATATCATAGATGTGCACTACCAAAAACAGATCGAATTCCACAAGAATAGCTCTCAACAAAACCTCCACATATCACAAACCCTATCCAAGAACACAAAACCTGAATCCTTTGAAATCACAGATCATCCAAATAGCACCAATCCAATAAAAACCAGACAAACCCTAAAAAATCAATTCTTAAAGAAACCATCTAAAACAGATCTGCCATCAAGCACAAAACCAATTTGTAATCAAACTCTCAGATTCAATCATTCATGCTCATGGTAGCAGCATCAAAACCATCAACTGATCATACACAATGACCAAATTGAACAACATAGTCTTACCTTTGCTGATCGCCCGCAATCCTCTACCCAGAATTGTTGCTCCAATCTAGTAGGCCAGTGAATGCAAGGAAAGAAAACCCAAACCCCGGCTTGAGATTTGTCCTCTTAGAGTTTAGCCACCACCTCACTCGTTGAAGATCCCAGTATGTCGGCACTCTCCTAAGTCAACTAGTGCAAAAAGGACGCAATAGATCAGAGGTCAATCCAACTTCTCAAATTTGCCACAATCAAAAGGAACCCTAAGCCTTGCTCACCTCTAGCTCACCTGTGATGTAGCTCTGACTACGGACCCTTGCGACCATCGATGTGGCCATATGTAGCCGACCGTCGCATGTAAAGGAGAGGGGCAAAAGGAGAAGGCTTCGTCGATGCTTGCAGAGGATGGAGCCCCGATTGATGGCAAGGTGAAAGAAGTCGTGGACCGGATATGGGGTGAAGAGGAAGATGAGGGTGTGTCACTTGGGCTCCAATCGAGCAGTGAGGTGCGGAGAAAGGGGAAAAGGAAGGGATTTAATCGAGGAATGCCTCTTGTGCATTTCAACCCCTCCATATCAACAAATTCGATCCGGGCCCTTAAGATAAGGGGTTTTATTCACTTTGACCATTATCAGTTTCGAGTTTTTAACAATATTCCCCTTTAAATAATCTTCCATAGCTCCGAAACCCTAACATTTACAGAAAATTTCTTGAAAACTTTTTTGAACCGGGTTCTGATTTGCCGTATTTAACAGATGTTGACATGGTACTATTGATGGCCTTGAGACTTTAACATTTGTGAAAGTTTGTTGATTGAGAAAGACCTAGAAAGCAAGACTGAAGAGATTTGTGAACCGATTTATAAGGATGACGGAGTTGACGAGGTACAATAACTATCTTCAGACTATGCTGAATTTATTTCAGAAAATCTTTCTATGAGAGTACACTTGCAATTGTTGTTACCAACATTCCGTCATCCTTTAAAAGCAAGATATTGCATAGAAATGATAAACACACACAAGTATAGAGAGATACAACTTCGTATTCAACAATTGGTTCTTCGTCGTCTTCCTTAGTTTTCCGCTCGAGATGCTTTAAAGACTGTGCAGTAGTCATGCTCTAAGGCTGAGCTAGCTTTAAAAAGAGTTTGCTCAGTAGTCTCAGCACTTACAATCGATTCTGTGATAGAAGCAAGATCCCACAGAAGACCAGAGTCAAGAGGACTGGGTACTCTGTCAATTGCTCTAAAAGCTATTGACTCACGAGTGTTGGGTTAACCAAGTTAGTTACTTGATCTTGGACACTCTTTCTTCAGAATATGACTCACGAGTGAAGGCAATGGAAGTTGATGGAAAGCCTACAGAAGATTATAATGATATAGAAGGTTTTAAGTAATTGATCCAAGAACTTGTTAAAGCTATTGTTCGGCCAATGACTCTCAAGGACCGTTTCCAGATATTAGGAATTTGTCCTCGTGCTTATTTATGGACCACCTAGAATTGGTAAGACATTGATGGTGCTTGCATTAACCGCACAAACGAATGCAACTTTCTTTAAATTGGCAGGGCCTCACTTGTTTGAGATGCCTTCCAGCTAGAAAAAGTGAAGGCTCCATGTATCATTTATGAGATAGATACTTAGAAACCAAATGTTTTTTTCCAGTGGGTAATAAAGTTGCTTGAGGGCATGCGATCATCGTGTGACATTCCTTTCACAATTGCTAACTCCCTTCTAGCCGATGAAGAGATCAGTATCTCTGTGGGCCAAACTTTTGACGATTTAACCATGCCTAGAGTAGATTCTCTAGAAGTGTGGGTCGTTCTAAGATGAATTTGGTTGGAAAGAAAAAATGGATGTTGTGCTAGATATGGAAGCCCATGTTCATGGTGATGGAAAAATTTTGGATCATATCTATGAGCGATTGAAAGCTCTCGATGCATTGACAGTCGAAAACAATTGCTAGAGATTTTGTTGATTTGGTGTTAAATGATCTTCCTTTTGGACTACTACATGAAATTACTTTAAACTAAAAGACAAGTTTTTTTTCAACTTGGGGTGATTGATACAAGATGATTCATAGATTATTATTATTATTTTTGATAATTTTTTACTTTTTTTATATTTAAGATATTTTTGGTAATTTCTATCTTTTTTGTATTTTTATATTTTGAGTCTATTTAAAATGTTTAGGATTGTGAGTCTATTAATAATTTTTTTCCTTTCAGAATTTCTTTTCTTTTTTTACAAGTTAAGAATTATAGTTCATATATTAGAATTTCTTTCCCTTATTTGATTTTTAGAATTAGAGTCTATATAAATATGTGTTTAGCGGTTTAAGGAATTAATTCTAAATTATTAAATAAAATTTCTTTTTCAGAAAATTCTAAAGAACAGTGTTTTCCTCTTCTTACCTTCTCTTCCAATCTCTCTTCTCGTTAGCCCATAAGATAATTACTATCCTACTTAACATCAAACTAGACTTTCATTTTCACCCCATGTGTGCGGATATTGGAATCACCCACATGGCATATGCGGACAACCCATATGTGTTTGCTAGGGGAGATGAGTCCACCGGCAATGATAGTGGAATCCCTACAAGATTTTGGGGACATGGCTAGATTAAGGGTGAACCCACTCAAGTCCAACATTTATTTTGCCAGGGTTGATCCCCGAACCCGGGACACATTATTGGAACTCACGGGATTCCAACAAAGGGGTTTACCATTCTAATATTGATAGGGATGAGCATCCCGGGGTGGACATGTGGCACGACGAAGCTACGGGGCAGGGCCGCTGAACCAAAGCTCCGAGGTCAGACTGAGACTATCTCAGGAAAATGGATCAGAGTCCCGAGGTCAGACCGGCAATCGGGCTCCAGAGACCACCTCGGGAGAATGGAAGAAAGCCCCCAACGTCAGACTGGGAATCGGGCTCCCGAGACTATCTCAGGAAAATTAATGAAGGCCCTGAGGTCAGCTCGGGAGATGAGACTCTGAGATTGAGTCAGGAGAGTGGAGCCCAAAGATCAACATAGGAGTCAGAAAGCCCGACTTCAAGTAGTCGTTCCTCTTTCTAAAACAGGAAAGTTATTAGATAATTATTGTCCGCAACACACGGTAATTAAGGTCTTAATGATCGCAACGACCGTTACCAAAAGATAGGATATCTATCAAGTAACCGATGATTAAGGGGCATGGAGGAGAACGTGGGAACACGTGTGACCAAGATCTCAGGTATATAAGATGCCTCGGCATCTAGGTAAAGGGGGAGGCTTTCCGAACTTATAGCAAACTTGATTCCTCGCTTGTCCTCCGAAAGAGATAAGATTTTTAACTTGAGCGTCGAAGAGGGCTCCACCGGAAAACCTTCCGTTGCATTCTCTTTAACGCTCGTGTTAATCTCGCAGGGTGTGGATATCCTCTCCCCGTCACCGTGGTCGTGGGATGCGCTTTGGTGACTCGCCATCCCCATTGTTCGCTTCCGGAATAAGTTTGATGCCGTCTGTGGAAAACATCAAAGAACCAAAAGGAGCACTGTGATGGCAGGTCTAGAGGGACAACCCATCATTCTGACGAGGGAGAAGTTGGATCGCTTAGTCGCCAACACCGTCAGAGGAGCGCTGGAGCAACATCAGATCGAGCAAGCCGCCTCACGATGAGCGACTTCGGTGCAGGCCGAGATCCCGAGAATGTCGGCCTCAAATCACCGAAATTGCAGATCCGTCTCACCACCGATGGGACTGGCAATGATAGCTCCAGAGCCCTGGCGAGATTCCTTGGGAGAAATGGAGAGATCACATTCTGTCGCCTCCAGCGTTTTACGGCAGGAGGAAGGACCGGGGAAGATCGAGGCCTCCAAAGCCCTCATGAAGTCTCCGTCTACCCCTTTTTCTCTGGACATCATAGCGGATCCTATGCCCAAGCAATTTCGCTGTCCAGGAATTGCTGACTACGATGGGAAGATGGATCCGGAGGACCACATCTGCAAATTCAAGAACGCGGCTCTCTTGCACCAATACATGGATAGTGTGAAGTGTCGGGTGTTCTTGAACACCTTATCAGGGGCCGCCCAGAGATGGTTTCAAAGGCTGCCCCAACATTCGTTAAACTCTTTTATGGAGTTTAGAACCGTCTTCTTACACCACTTCGCCAGCAGCCTGCGATACCAGAAGACGACGTTGAACCTATTCGCCCTCAAGCAGAAGACCAAAGAACTGCTAAAGGACTATATTCAGTGGTTCAATCGAGTGGCTCAAGACGTGCCAACTGCTACTTCAGAGATCCTCATCAGCACCTTCACACAAGGACTCTTTGAAGGTAATTTCTTTCGATCGCTGGTGAAGAAGCCACCAGTTAGCATCGACGATTTATTGGCGCGGTCAGTCAAGCACGTCAGTGTAGAAGAGGTGCAACACGCTCGCAGCATAGATCCGGCGGGAGCCCCTATCCAGATCTCAGTACGATCCGAGAGGAGAGAACCACCTGCACCAGCTCGGGCAAAAGATCCTCGCTCTGGGAAGGATCACTGGGCTGATAAGAAGAGGTTGGTGGAGACGATCGACACCGCAGGACCCGAGCCACCGAAGAAGTAGTGCGACTTCCACGAAAGCACAATGCACTCTACAGAGGAGTGTTATACCCTGAAGAAAAGGAGGTCTAAGGATGCGGACGCTAAGCCCCGCAAATGGTGGAATAAATAGGGGTATCGACAGCGATCCCCTCGCCGAAACCCTTCCCCTCGTCGACGACAATCAGGGGAGGACAGGTTCAGGCGTCAGTCCCAATCACATTCGAGGGGAAGGAGTCGGGAGATAGCACCCCGCCAGTCTATCTCCCCTGAAAGGGATCCCAAGAAGGGCAAAGCTCCGGCGCGCGGACCTCCATCGGGACATGTGGGAGTAATCTTAGGAGGGCCGACTGGAGGAGACTCTTATTGGGCAAGAAAGGCCCATACCCGCCGGCTGGAGAACTACGCCATTGGGATGTGTAAAGACAAGCGCCAGGACCCGGTTATTTCATTCGACCCTGACAATATGGAGGACGTGGAAGTCCCCCATGAAGATGCACGGTAATCCTCGTCAGAATAGCTAATTACGAGGTTAAACACATCTTTGTGGATATAGGTAGCTCCGTTAACATCTTGTATAAGGTAGCTCTGGACCAAATGCAGGTCGACAAGGATGAATTGCATCTTTTCTCCACTCCATTGTTCGGTTTCACTGGATACAGGGTATAGCCGATGGGACAGATCTCCCTGACTCTGTCACTGGGGGACGACACACTGCAGAGAACTAGGAGGATGTCCTTCATGATTGTTGATACCTCATCATCCTACAATGTCATCTTGGGGTGACCGACGCTCAGCCTTTTTCAGGCGGTGGTCTCAGTCTACCACCAGAAGTTTAAGTTTCCGGTGGGCGAACAGGTAGTCGAAGTCAAAGGAGATCAATTGACTTCCCGGCGATGTTATAGTTGGGAGGTCAGAACAGAAGCCCACAAGAACTCGAGGATGCATGAAGCATTACAAAACGACTTGGACCTGGTAACAAAAGTGCAAGACAAGGCCGCTACCCGACTAGTTGCATATCGATAGTGTATGCAGCAAACATACGTCGAGTGAGCGCCCAAACTTTTCATGTTGGGGATAAGGTCTGGAAAAGAATCAAGCCGGTCGGCGACTCCGAAAAGCTCAAACCTCAATGGAGCGGACCTTATAACGTTATCAAAAAGCTCACCGGAGGCAGCTATTATCTATAAGACGATGAAGGCAAAAAGCTGGAGAGACATGACATGCAAATCACCTCCAGCCATATCGTACTCGGTGAGCCATGTGGGCAACATATATGTATTTGTATGCATGTTTGTACTTCTTTGCAGTTTCAGTAATAAAAAAACAAAAAAAAATGTCAAGACCCGATGCAAAATCTCGAGGACTCTATCATCTCGTGGTGCCAAGGATGCCCGAGATGAGTGGACCTGGTCGTGGTGCTGAGGATGCCCGACTAGGAGCAACTGAATGCTCTACTGTCTAGTGGTGCCGAGGATGCCTGAGATGAGTAGACATGGCTGAGGTGTCGAGGATGCCCGATGAGGAGCAGGCGAAGTCACTACCGTCTCGTGGTGCCGAAGATGCCCGAGATGAGTAGACCTGACCGTGGTGCCGAGGATGCCCGGCCAGGGGCAGGCGAAGTCCTTACCATCTCGTGGTGCCGAGGATGCTTGAGATGTGTAGACCTGGTCGTGGTACTGAGGATGACCAACCAGGAGTAGCCTAAATCTCTACCGTCTCGTGGTGCCGAGGATGCTCGAGACGAGTAGACCTGGCCAAGGTGCCGAGGATGCCTGGGCAAGAGCAGGCAAAGCCCCTACCATCTCGTGGTGCCGAGGATACCCGAAATGTATAGACCTGGTCATAGTGTCAAGGATGCCCGACCAGGAGTAGCCTAAATCTCTACCGTCTCATGGTGCCAAGGATTCTTGAGATTGGTAGACCTGACCGAGGTATCGAGAATGCCCAGCCAAGCGTAGCTGAAGAGCATACCATCTCATGGTGCCGAGGATGCCCGAGGTGTGTAAACCTGGTTGCAGTGCTAAGGATGCCCGACCAGGAGTAGGTGAAGTCACTACCGTCTCGTAGTGCGGAGGATGCTAGAGATGAGTAGACCTGGTCATGGTGCCGAGGATACCCGGCCAGGAGCAGACAATGTCCTTACCATCTCGTGGTGCTGAGGATCCTGGCCAGGAGTAGCCTAAGCCACCACCGTCTCATGGCACCGAGGATGCCCGAGACGAAAAGACCTGTTCGTGGTGCCAAGGATTGTTAGTAATATGAGAGAAGTGTCCTAAGGCAATCGCCTTATGATTGTAATCATTTATTTTATAAATGAATATTCACTATTTTGAGTATACATATCTGTGTATTTGATTGAGATCTTAAACTCATTTACTGAATGCCCGCAATATAATTCACAGCATGAGAGAATTTGTGATGAATTCACAACTAGTGATTATCTCTACATGTGCAATTGTGAAGTATTGAAATTGTCCCTAGTCGATGAATTGATAGATACAGACACTATCAATTCTATTGAGACTAGCATGGGTTATTCTCTAATCAGCTGATTCTCACTGGCTGGTGACATTGGGATGTCCGGAGATAAACATGAATGCTAGTTAAGGGAACTAGTTCATTGGAGTGACTGGCTGTAAAACTTCATATGGTAGTCTACATAAAGACATGTCAGTGAAGTTCTTACTGCAGCTTAAGTGCGATGTTTCTTTGACTTACGGTGTTCAAGTCATCTTGGTCATGGAGACTTATACTTTGACATCTTAAGCAAGCATCTCCAAGGAGGTGTGGACCCAGGATGGTTGGGTATAAGCCGAGGTGCCCGAAGATGTTTGAATAGCCTACAAAGGATTCACCACTCCTTGCGAGGAGATGTATACCCAAGGCCTGTCGTCGGATTGTTACTCGAAGCCTCTGGCCAGAGCATGACATGTTCAGAGTATGGATCTCTTAGATACATGAGAGTAATTAGAATCCGTAGGACGAGAAAATGTTATTTGGGCTAGGTGTGACGTAGTCAGCCTAGTGGGGACAGACACACATAGACCATGTCCTGAACCAAGTGGGTATAAGATGGTGAAGGGAATGAGGCACGATTCATTAAAGCTGCTGAAGGGTTTCAGAATAATTTCTGAGGTCAACCGTTGATCTTTTGATTAATTGGGGATCATGATGTACTACTAGGTGCCACTCATGATCGTTCTATAATTGGTTAATTATAGACGACCAACATAAATCGAAAGCCTATTTAGTCACATGCACTATGAGTAATCCGAGGGATTTAAAACGAGTTGAAAATTGGATTTTCCAATCAAGAGAGATAAGTCGAATCTGAATTTTTCAGAGACGCATCGGAAGCATAAAATGGCAAAGTCTTTTGAAGGCTTATTGGACGAATTAAATGAGTTTAATTCATATGATCTTGGCTTGGGTTTGGCCGGCCAAAGAGGGTCCCTACCCTCTTTGTTTGGCCGGCCACATTAAAAGGGAGAACCAAATTGTTTGGTTCAAGTTATAAAATAAACCAAGTATGATTTGTTTTATAAAATTATAGATAATATAAATTTTATAAACCGAGATTTGGTTAATTATTTTCATGGAAATTAAAATAAACTTTGAATATTTTATTTTATTTTATAAAATCAATTATGAATTGATTTTTCCATGATAAGAAAAATTTATATAATAAATTTCTTGTGAAAATTTATTCAATAAGAAAAGAGAGACATGATTGTTTTTATTATAAATTAAATTATGATAAAAACTTGGCATGATGGAATAAATCATAGAAAAATTTATATGATAAATTTCTTATGAAAATTTATTCCATAAAAAGGAGACTTGGCGGTTGAGAGGCTACTATATAAAGACACCAAGGCAAGGCTTGGAAATTAATCTAAGAGATCAAGAAATAAGCCCTCTCCCTCTCTCCTTCTCTCCCTCTCCCTCCTCTAATGCCGCCGGCCCTAAGAGGAGAACCCCTTTTGCTGTGAGCTTCAACCACCACCAAGCAGCAGCCGAAGAAGAAGAAGAAGCGGGCGCAACTCCTTCCTCCCGGAATCTTGATTCCGTTCTTCGTTTGGTGGTTAGTCTTCCATCTCTCTCTTGGTATTCTTGTTGTGCCTTTGGAGAATCTAGTAGTTCTTGTCGGCACGAAACTCGTGGCTTTGCGAAGTCATCCCGAAGAAAACTCGGCGTGGGCGCGAATAGAGGCGGAGCTTCCAAGGGACGCTTACGGTTGGATCTCGTCCCTTTCTTCGAGTTACGCGAGGTAACAAGTAAATTAGTTTACGTTTCTGCAAAATTTTAAATATATGATCATGTCTACACAACATAAGGTTGCATGCTAGATGTGTGGTTAAATAATTTAAGAAATTATTTATGTAAATGTTCCCCTGCACGTAATTAAATTTTAAAATTACGAACCCGCATCCATGTCAACATGCACCCGGTCCCAACAGTGGTATCAGAGCCGGTTAGTGTTCGACATAATCATATAATTGTTTTGCGGAAAACTGTCATGATCTCAATTTTGGAAAATTTTCCAATTATGGAAACTTTCCAATTATGATAAATTTTAGATTTAGGAATTTCAAAGTTTGGAAATCCTCATGAAATTTCGTAAACTTTTGAAATATCCTAGTTTTTGAAATTTTATGATAATTGTGAAAACTTCTCATTTTTGGAAACTTTCCAATTTTGAAAATTTCCTATTTTGAAAATTTCCTAATTTTGGAAATATGTAAGTTTTCTTTGTACCAGAAACTTACAATTATTCTGAAAACCTATTATGAAATCTCGCAATTTTGGACACTTTCTTTCAAGAAAGTCTAGACAAATTTATGGATCATTAATTGATAATTAAATTCAAATTGGTTTTAAATTATTAACAAAATTCTTTATTTTGGATTGAGCCTCGGGGAGCCATCCAATTTAAAGTTAGTCGTTGTAATTTAATTTCCTATTTTGAATAAAATTGTCATGTTTAATTTGGTTACGCCTCGGGGAGCGGACCAAATTAGATTTACAACAAATTTCTTTTCTTTGGGTATCTGAGCCTCGGGGAGCCGCCAAAAGAAAATAATTTGTTGTAATTAATAAATCCATAAATAAAATATGTAATCAAATCTTGGAAATTTTGAGGTGATTCTCAAATGATAATTTCCTTATTTGATTTAAGAGGTGATGCTCTTACATATTGTTGTCTCCAAAATTAATTAAGAAAATTGTTTCCTATAGAGTTTTCTTAAATAAGATTTTCATGAAATAATATGTGGTTGAATTAAGAGAATCTGTCTCTTAATTTAATAAAATTTGATTTAGAGAAATCAAAGTCTTAAACATATTGTTTCCGAAATTGATTATGACAATTTAGGAAATTGTTTCCTAAAATAATTCCTTGAATAAAGTATGAAATTAGAATTAGGAAATCCGGTTCCTAATTCAATTAATGAGACTTGATAAATTAAGTCACATACATACTTTATTAAGGAAATCATTAGTACATGACATAATTATATGCCGTGAATGTGCTTAAAAGAAAAGGATGAGACCCAAAACCCCTTATAAAATATTAAGGCCAATACCTTCCATTAATATGGTTAGAACCGGAGTTTTGTTTCTCGTTTGGGTTGATGGACACATCCATGCCCGACTTGAACCTCAACATGTTCAAACCATGGAATTAGTTTATGATTAATATAATTGGAGTCAGAGGTCAATCCTTAGTTTTGGTTGTTGGACACATCCAAGCCTGACTAAACGGTTGAATGAGCTCCAACCATATTAAAACTATTTCTTGATTAGTGGGTCAGCCTTAAGCTTGGATCATCGATTTGTTGTGCAATAGCCAAGGTCAATGTAAAGAGAGGTGCAGTTGGGTGCTATGTATATTGATGCATACTTGTTAATGAGTTAACAACCCAATGATTTATGCAAACATTCAATTAGTTGATAGCATAATGTGATAGTTACATATATGTAATATGTAATCGGTATAATTACCTACCTTCATAGCTAAGAATAACTTGATGGCCACAGCCATGGTTGCTCTTATCTATGGTTGGATATCGACCTATTTGGAGATGTTCCTACGATCTCCCGAATTGATAAAAAGGGTTATTCAATTCGAAAAATAAATAGGATTTAATTAATGTATGTTGATGCATTCTTTATCATTCTTCTCACATAAGCTCAATTTGTATTTCTAGGATAATCACTTGATCATGTCTTCTCTAAATTTGCGTTCCATTTTGGACACCAATAAGCTGACTGGGCCAAACTTCATGGACTGGCTTCGAAATCTGAGGATAGTCCTCAAGGCAGAAAAGCTTGCTTGTGTCCTTGAAGATCAACTTCCCAACCGTCCTCTAGAAGATGCAACTCCAGACTAGTTTGTGGCCTATCAGAAACATGTGACCGATTCTGAACATGCGAGTTGCATCATGCTAGCCGCTATGGTACCTGAGCTGCAAAAGCAGCATGAGCATATGGATGCTTATACCATCATCTTTCATCTTCATGAGTTATTTGACGAGCAGGCGAGATCCGAAAGGTTCGAGGTCTCCAGACTCCTCTTCACCTCTAAGATGCAGGAAGGCACTTCTGTCTCACAGTTTGTGTTGAAGATGTTGGGGTACATTGAGCGACTGGGCACACTCGGTTTTGCAATGGATCATGAACTAAGTATTGACTTAATTCTGCATTGTTTGCCGAAAAGTTATTCACAATTCATGAAGAACTATCGGATGAACAAACTGGAGACTACCATTCCTGAGTTGCTCAACCTGCTGAAGACTATAGAGCCTTCTGTAAAGCAGGATCAGAAGACGGTACTGTTAGTTGGTTCCTCGAAGAAAGGTTCTAAGAGGAAGGCCAAAGAACAAAATAAGGGAAAGAAGAAAAAGGCTAAAAAGACTGAAAAGACACCAAAAGACACTTGCCATCACTGCGGCAAGGAGGGTCACTGGCGAAGAAACTGCAAGGTTTATCTTGAGTCCTTAAAGAAGAAGGCATCCGATGCCCCATCCTCTTCAGGTATCTTCGTTATTGAATGTCACTCTATTTCCTCAACCACCTGGGTACTTGATACTGGGTGTAGCTCACATATATGTAATGACATACAGGGGCTAAGGAATAGAAGAAGACTCGTCAAGGGAGAAGCGAATTTGCGAGTTGGAAATGGAGCAAAGATTGCTGCTATTGCCATCGGAACATATTTGCTAAAGCTCCCTACTGGACGTGTCTTAGAATTGGATAATTGTTATTTTGTTCCTTCATTAATAAAGAACATTGTATCTATTTCATGTTTGAATGAAAAGGGTTATCATTTAACTTTTAGTAACAATTGTTGTTACATAACTTTAAATGACGTTCTTTATGGGACCGAAACTTTGTGCAATGGTATCTACACGTTAGATTTATCCGGTGACATTTTCAATATCAAAGTTAGCAACAAACATGCACGAATAGATAATCAAATAGACTTCTATACGTGGCATTGTCGTCTTGGCCATATAAGTAAGAAACGCATGACCAAATTACACCGATGTGGAATTCTGGAATCATTTGAACCCGGTTCATTTGATACATGCGAATCATGCTTAAAAGGCAAGATGACCAAATTATCCTTTTCCGAAAAAGATAATCCACTGGGAGAATTGCTTGGTCTAATACATACTGATGTATGTGGTCCAATGTCAACTCTTGCACAAGGAGGCTATAGCTACTTCATTACCTTTATTGATGATCACTCACGATTCGGGTATGTGTTCTTGATGAAACACAAATTTGAAGCTTTTGAGAAATTCAAAGAGTTAAGAAATGAAGTAGAGAAACAGCTTGGCAAAAGTATTAAGATACTTCGATCCGATCGGGGTGGTGAATACTTAAGTCAAGAGTTTCAAGATTATCTTAGGGACAATGAGATATTGTCTCAATGGACTCCGCCATATACACCACAGCATAATGGTGTATCTGAGAGGCGTAACCGAACCTTGATGGACATGGTTAGATCCATGATGAATCATGCAACTCTTCCAAAATCCTTTTGGGGCCATGCGCTCATGACAGCTGTTTACTTGCTAAACAGAGTCCTGACCAAGGTAGTCTCTACTACTCCATATAAGACGTGGAATAGTAAGAAACCTCATTTATCTCACCTAAAGATATGGGGTTGTCCTGCTTATGTAAAGCGGACTATATCAGACAAATTGTATGCTAAGTCTGATAAATGTCTATTTATTGGATACCCTAAGGAAACAAAAGGTTACCAATTCTATCATCCCTTGGAACAAAAGGTGTTTGTTTCAAGGCATGCTGTATTTCTAGAAAAAGAATTTCTTTTACAAGAAAGCAGTGGGAGTAATATTGAACTTGAAGAAGTTCAAGAAACTCCAATAGACATTACAGAGACACCTAGTCTGGACCCACAACCAATAACTCATAATGATGAGCTATCAGTTGAACCTAAAACAACACCACTACTTCGTAGATCTGATAAGACACACAATATTCCAGAGAGATACGGATTTCTCGTAAGTGAATCGAACGATGTGTTACTTGTTAGCGATGACGAACCTATCAGTTATGATGATGTTCTGAAAAGTTCAGAAAGGGACAAATGGCTTGAAGCCATGAAGTCGGAAATAGATTCCATGTACGAAAATCAAGTATGGGACTTGTGAAAATTTATTCCATAAGAAAAGGGAGACATGGTTGTTTTTATTATAAATTAAATTATGATAAAAACTTGGCATGATGGAATAAATCATAGAAAAATTTATATGATAAATTTCTTATGAAAATTTATTTCATAAAAAGGAGACTTGGCGGTTGAGAGGCTACTATATAAAGGCACTAAGGCAAGGCTTGAATATTAATCTAAGAGATCAAGAAATAAGCCCTCTCTCTCTCTCCTTCTCTCCCTCTCCCTCCTCTAGTGCCGCTGGCCCTAAGAGGAAAACCCCTTTTGCCGTGAGCTTCAACCACCACCAAGCAGCAGCCGAAGAAGAAGAAGAAGCGGGCGCAACTCCTTCCTCCCGGAATCTTGATTCCGTTCTTCGTTTGGTGGTTAGTCTTCCATCTCTCTCTTGGTATTCTTGTCGTGCCTTTGGAGAATGTAGTAGTTCTTGTCAGCACGAAACTCGTGGCTTTGTGAAGTCATCCCGAAGAAATCTCGGCGTGGACGCGAATAGAGGCGGAGCTTCCAAGGGACGCTTACGGTTGGATCTCATCCCTTTCTTCGAGTTACGCGAGGTAACAAGTAAATTAGTTTACGTTTCTGCAAAATTTTAAATATATGATCATGTCTACACAACATAAGGTTGCATGCTAGATGTGTGGTTAAATAATTTAAGAAATTATTTATGTAAATGTTCCCCTGCACGTAATTAAATTTTAAAATTACGAACCCGCATCCATGTCAACATGCACCCGGTCCCAACAAGGATGCCCGACCAGGAGCAGGCAAAGTCCTTGTTGGGACCTTGATGTACGACTAGAGGGAGGTGAATAACCAATCACCCACTTGATTCGAGGTTTCTTCCTACAAGTGTTAGCACGCGTAAGCGGAAACTTAAACTATAAATTAAAACCAATGCTAACAAAAACCGTTTACGTGGTTCGTGTAAGATGTGTATACTGAAAGACATGACTTTTATTATATGAACATCTATATTATGAAAAAGAGAATCACGACTACACTAGGTGTTTGTTTATATTAGTACATATACAAAGTCCACTTACTTTGCATTGTAGATAACATGATGTGTGGTGTCACATGGAAGATCGTGTTATCAGTTCCTTGCTTAGTATAAATAAGAGGCCCACAACCGAGATGGAATTAGACAATCCATCGGGATGGTTGTTGTGTAGTTAGGTGTGGTTGGTCTTGACCATAGAACTACACTAGTGTGCTATGAGTACATTGAGCAGGACCAAAACCCGAGGTTATCCAATTTGTACTGACTAGATAATTGGATAGGACCTCAGTTTATATTATGGAGGACGATCCCTTAATCCCAAAATAATAGCGAGCATATATTATTAATTATTATTTCTTTAATTTATCAATGGGCGAGATCTATTCTGTTAGATCGATAGACCCGATAAGTTGGGAGATAATATTAATAATATGATGTACCGATGATTATTGACGAAATCCGTGTCCAGGTGAGTCAGGATAATGATGCCCCCTTGATGAGCTCAAAAGGTTCATCGTGCTAAACCCTACAGGTGGATTTGATCCGGCACGTTAATAAGGTTGAGTGGTACTAATCAAGGATCCAAAAGTTAATTAATTTAAATTGTTAGTAATTTAATTAATTAACGAATATATGAGATCTTAAACACGGGGGGGGGGGGGGGAGGGGATGGATGACTCGTAATATGTGGAGCCCATATGAAAATATGGGGGTTGGTGAGGAAGTTCAATTAAGATCCTTTAGTAGAATGGATCTTAATTAATGGATCAGGTTTAGATCCATTAGTGGGCCAAGAACCAACTCCTCCTCTTGGTTCCTACCTTAGCCCTATAAATAGCCTATGAGATCAAGAAACCAAGAGAGAATTCAATCCAAGAGCCAACACCCAAAAAGCCTCTCTCTTTCTCTCCTAGGTTTCGGCGGCGCATCAAGAAGAAGAGGAGAAGCTCCTCGGTTCTTCTTCCTTCCTCCACCAAGCTCCGGCTGAGGCTCATGAAAGCAAGGTAGAGGAGTCCTCTACCTTGCGTGGTGCTCAGGGAGGGCGAAGGAGCCGGCGGCCGGCTGCAGGCGGCGCCGGCGTAACCAAGGGTTGCGGCGGCGCTGCAAGGCTGAGGGAGTGAGGAGTTTGCGGGCTGTTTAGGTGAGGAAGAAGGAGAATTTGTTGGTGCAAGTTGCATCAGTGATGTCCTCCTCTAAATGTTTTAATGTTTGACAATATACTTAAGTTAGTGATACATTAAACAAGAGAAGGGGAGTTAAGAGAGAAGTAACCAAAGTGGAAGAAAAGTCCGAGTTAATCTAGGCACTAAGACCTGGTGAGTGAAGCTGGGTACTAAGACCTGGTGAGTGAAGCTGGGAACTAAGTCCTGGCAAAGGGCTGGGCACCGAAGACCTACTCGGAAGGTGGGCACTAAGTCCTGGTCGAGGACTGGGCAAGAAGACCTGGCCGAGGGTTGGACACGAAGTCTTGGTCCGAGGGACTGAGCAACTTAGCTGAGTGATGACTAAGGACAGAAGTAGAGACGGGTCACGGTTCAAACGTCTCGAGATCCGAAGGTATCGGAGGCTAAGTAAAAGTCCACCCGAAGGACTGGGTGGCACTCGTCTCCTGAATGGAGTAGGTGAAAGGCGCGTTCCCGGGGGTGGGAACTTGCGTCGGTTTGACCTAGGGTTTCGTGGAAATTTGAAGTCCGAACCAAGTCCTTAAGGCTAATATTGGGTGTATATTTGCTTTGTATTTGTGTATCTTGCAGGTACCAAGAACCGGAGACAAAGCTGGCAAGGGGCTGGAAACCAGCCAACCTAGGCGCCCCTATTGATGGGGGCGCCCAGATCAAAGAACAAAACCCAACTTTGGGTTGGAAGCTTTGAAGCCAAGCGCCCAGTAGGATCCTGGCGCCCAACCCAAAGAGCAAAAGATGCAGTTTCATGAAGAAGCAGAATAGGCTTCCATTCTGGCGCCCGGGATGATACGGGCGCCCAAGTTGAAAGCTATATTTGCTGTTTCGAGTTTGAAACACAGATAATCCTTCACTTAGGTGCCTGGGAGGTCCGGGGTGCCCTGGTCAAAGGTTTTATCAGCTACGGCGAGGTCGGCGCGGGGATAAGGTTTGACCAAGTCTATAGGGGCGCCCCCAACGTAACAGGCGCTCGTATGAAGCCTATAAAAGGGGCCTCAACCCCTCTGCTTCAAACACACCTTCTGAGATCCATTCTGAACCTTTTGACCGACGACAAAGCGCTAAAGACGAGGCTCTATGACCGGGAGGCTCCAGGAGGAAGTGCGCAGCACTTCGGAGATCCAGATCGGCTGAGCTTGAAACCTTGTTCTGTTCGATTTGCTTTTTATTGTTCCGCATTTAATTTTCTATATATGTGCTTGTAATTATCAACTGTAAGATGGGTTTTCTCCGCCTCTAGAAATTCTGAAAAGGAGACCAATAGTGGACTCACGCCGAGTACATAGGCCTTGGACGTACTGACCCAGGGGGGTCGGGAACCAAGTAAATAAATCCCGCATGTAATCTGTGTTTTGTTTTGTTCTTTAATTTTCTGTTTTCCGATGTGCTACTAACGCTCTAAGTGTAGAACGATCGAACGTTTACGAGTTTTCTACGAAGTTTTTCACGGTCGATATTCACCCCCCTCTATCAACAGCATCGGTCCTATAAGTGGTATCAGAGCCAGACCACTCTTCACCGGACTAACCACCGACGGAGCAACGACGTCAGGAGTTGAGGGGGAGCCCAGGGGGGAATCAGGTATAATTTTTTTTTAAAATGTCAAATTTTAAATTCCATATTATATGCTTCACGTGCAGGGAGAGACGACACTATAAAAATCAGTGCCCTATTCGTAAGACTCGGATCTCACCACCGGCGGCAAAGAAAATACCAGCGCCTGGAGTCTTTAGAGACAAAAGTCATGTACAGTGCTTTAAATGCCAAAAGTACGGACACTACAAGAATAAGTGTCCAACAAAGGTACACAAACTTTACATTCCAAAGAATTTTTAAATTTCTGCACTATCCTATGTAGATAATTTAGACAATCTCTCTGATAAATTAGAATTATTGCATAGTCAAGTAAATATTTTGAATGACAAGTTACAAAATGTGAATATGGCTAAAATATTAGAAATTAATTGTTTAATTCATAATACCAATTCAATAATTTCAAAAATTAATTCTGATAATTTTTCTGATAATGCTAAAATTAATTCTGAAAATCTTAAGGAGAAATCTGAATTCAAATTTGAAAACCTTAAGGATAACTCTGAATTCAAATTCAAAAACCTTAAGGATAACTCTAAATTCAAATTTGAAATTCTTAAAGATATTTCTGAAGATAACTCTAAAATTAGGGAAAATATTTTTGAAGATAATCCTAAAAGTATTAAAATTATTTCTAAGGATAAGAATGATTTGGTTGAAAATATTATTGAGGATAATGAAGATGAAATTCTTTTAGATAATAGTTTAATTATAAATAATGTAGAAGATTATTATAAAACTTTAACTAGTGACCCAAATTACTCCACCTATGTTGAGGGATGTGATTTTGAAAAAAGAAAAATGAACTAGGCAGCAGACAAATTGAACCTGGGGTGACCAGCCCGGCCCCACGGAAGTTTCTCATCGGTCACCAGGGTAAATCGGGAAGCGCTCGTGGTGGGCAATCTAGAAGCCCAGTGCCCCAGGGTTCACGCCCCATTTGGAGGAAAAATTCCTGCAAAATGCGCCATAACTGAGGATCGAACTGCGGATGCCTGTGTTAACAACTAGTTACCCTACCGCTGCATCATAGCCTCGGGGGCAAGAGGGATGTGATTTTGAGGATGAGGAGGAGATACAATTTTTTAAAATCAAGGCCATAGTTAATAAAAATCACAAAGGTATAAATAAATCAGAACTACTACAAAAACTTGAAAAGATAAATAAGGATGAGTCAACAATTTTCAAAATAATGAAAATTATGAACTTAGACCCACAACTGTTAATTAATTATTTCAACCTTAGTTATTCAAGTTTTAATATATTAATACAAATTAATTCAATTCAATTTAATTAAATCTTAATTAATTCAAATTAAATCTTAATTAATTCAAATTAAATCTTAATTAATTCAAATTAAATCATATTAATTAAAATTAAATCATATTAATTAAAATTAAATCTTAATTAATTCAAATAAAATTTTAATTAATTCAAATTAAATCTAAATTAATTCAAATTAAATCTAAATTAATTCAAATTAATTCAAGTTAAATCTTAATTAATTCAAATTAAATCTTAATTAATTCAAGTTAAATCTTAATTAATTCAAATTAAATCTTAATTAATTCAAATTAAATCTAAATAAGTTCTAATTATTTAAATCTTAATTAAATCAAATTCAAATTAATTCTATTTAATCATTAATTCGTAATTAATTCAATTTAATCTTTAATTAATTCAAATTCTAAATTAATTCAACTTAATTCAATCAAATCTGAATTAATTCAAATTAATTCAATTAAATTTTAACTCAAATACAAATTAATTTTTTATTAATTAAATTAAATCTTAATTAATAAATTTCAATTAATTCTTAAATGACTCAAACTCGAACTAAAATAAAAATCTTACCCAAACTGCAACAATAAATTTAATAAAATTAAATATGTCAATGTAGGGTGACATATTCGTGGGATCAACGACATGTATCAAATCATGAATTTGATACATTTTTAGAAACTTAAATAAAATAATTTGAATTGCTAGACTCATGCATAACTGTCGTGTCATGCATATGCAATTTTCTTAAAATATATGTCATGTCATTCACGTTTAATTTTATGCATAATTTAGAATGATTATAGGAAAAAGAATAATTGAAACTTGAACAACCTAGTATTGGGTGGAGGTGAGATGATAGTACGTTAGGGAAGCCATTTTGGTAAAACTAGCCAAAGCTACCGATCCAAAACTCAAGCTAGTTAGACTAAAATCTTTCAAGAAGTAACTTGAAGATGAATTTTCTATAAAAGGCTTTGTCAAGGAAAGGGTTGATGATCCAATAAGGCTATGGCCAAAGAAGGCCTTGTGCCTCGCCAAGACCTGGAAGCTAATTACTGAAAATCAAATTCACTTTACTATTGCTAGATTTGAATCTAACACAAGTTTCAATTAAATCTTAGATTTAATAACAAATTAAGAAAAATGATTCAAGCATCTCACAATACACCCATAAGGCAACCTTGCTTGCTGTATTGAGACATCTAGAATGGGTGAGATGTTAAAAACTAATAAATTGAAAAATATTTTTCAAAATCGTTAGGATATTTTTCTAAAAATATATTTTCAAAATAGTGCTTCAACATAATAATGTTTTTATGGAATTCATGCTTGTCTGATTGATATATGTTATACATTTTTCAAAAGTATATCTTTTCAAAAATTGTTTGACTCACACAATTAGACACAAGCCTCTTAGGTCAACACTAAAGTTCCTTAAGGCACTTAGATAGAGTCAAACGGTGTTGGATGCAGGGGGAGTGTTTTATTCTTTTTAATCTTTAAACATATTTTTTGAAAACTGTGCCTTAATTTCTATCAAATATGTTTTCGAAAAAGCTTATACTTTAAAAATAATCTTTTTCCAAATTGTGGTTTCAAAATTTATCTATCTGAAAATTAATTGATTTTAATAAACCCTAAAGACACAGAGGAAGATCTACTTCATAATCTACAAGGACTCCTAGGATACATCAGATTTAGGGGGAGTCTGAGTCAAACTTCTAAAAAGTTTTTTATTTTTGTTTTGAAATTATTAGATAATTCCTTTGATCTGAACTAAACCCTAAATACTTAGAGGAAGAGTACTTGTGGTCAACAAGCTTCCTAGGACTAGGTCAAGTTTAAGGGGAGGTTAAATTAAAAGAATTATTGAATATTTCAAATGTTTTCATGCACGGTATTCTCAAATCCTTTTGAAAACATAAGTATCCTTTCAAATACTATCATTTTAATAAGTTCTTTTAAAAAAAATATTATTACTTTCAAAATTTTATTTGGTTTTAATCAATTTAAAATAATGTTTTTCTTGAAGTTTGGAAAATTTTCCAAGACACTTAGGAAAATATACTTGTAGTCAACGAGGTTTCCTAGGATTGTGTCAAACTGGAAGATAGACCAAGTCAAGTAAAATATTGTGTTTTAAAAATAAAGATTTTTCAAAAGTACTTGAATTTTTTTTAAAAAATGTATTTACACATATTTTCAAAATACTATCATTTTTTGTGGCTTATCAAATTCTGTTTTAGTACTTACTTGAATTTGGAGTATTTTCAAGGACACTTAGAAAAATATCCTTGTAGTTAACAAGGTTTTCTAGGATTGTGCCAGACTAGAAAAGAAACCTAGTCAACTAAAATATTATGTTTTCAAAATGCATAATATTCTTTCAAAAAAGTCCTTATATTTTTCAAATGCTAATATTTTTCAAATAGTACTTATATTTTCCAAAATTATAAATTTTTTTTTAAAAATTGCACAATATCTTTCAAAGTTACTTGTAGTTTTCAAAAATGTACATTTTTCAAAGTACTTGCATTTTTCAAAAGCTCATAACATTTTTCAAAGTACTTGTACCTTTCAAAGCAGTTAAGTACTCTTTCAAAAGTTATGCAAAATTACTGTATTTTCTCAAAAAGGCACTAGTTGAAAATCCTTCTATAAGTACAATTTTTTTGAAAATCTTTCTAAACTAATATTGTTTAAGTGAAAAGTTTTCAAAATACTTAAATACTTAATTTTATGCTATGGTTTCAAACATTTATTTGCAAAAGAACCAAATGTTTTCATTGTTGGCGCAAATATTTTTGGTTTTTTTTATGTATGACAAAGGGGGAGAGATGCGCCTTAAGTTAGAAATAAATTTTAACTTTTCTCTTACCAAAGGATCAAAAAAAAATAATCAAAATGTTTTTCAAAAAGGGGGGAGAGTGAAAGTTAGAAATTGTTTCCTATTTTCCCTAGAGGATCAAAAATGGATTTTCAAAACTTAGATCAATTTTTTTTCATTTTGATCCCAAGAGTTAAGGTTTAGCCCTTTCAACCAATCTAACTTAAGATATTGTCAAACATCAAAAAGGGGGAGATTGTTGGTGCAAGTTGCATTAGTGATGTCCTGCTCTAAATGTTTTAATGTTTGATAATATACTTAAGTCAGTGATACATTAAACAAGAGAAGGGGAGTCAAGAGAGAAGTAACCAAAGTGAAAGAAAAGTCCTAGTTAATCTAGGCACTAAGACCTGGTGAGTGAAGCTGGGCACTAAGACCTAGTGAGTGAAGCTGGGCACTAAGTCCTGGCGAAGTGTTGGGCACTGAAGACCTGCTCAGAAGGTGGGCACTAAGTCCTGGTCGAGGACTGGGCAAGAAGACCTGGTCGAGGATTGGGCACCGAAGTCCTGGTCGAGGATTGGGCACGAAGACCTGGCCGAGGGTTAGGCACCGAAGTCCTAGACTTAGGGTTTGGGAACGAAGTCTTGGTCCGAGGGACTGAGCAACTTAGCTGAGTGATTACTAAGGACAGAAGTAGAGATGAGTCACGGTTCGAACGTCTCGATATCCGAAGGTATCGGAGGCTAAGTAAAAGTTCACCCGAAGGACTGGGTGGCAACCGTCTCTTAAATGGAGTAGGTGAAAGGCGCATTCTCGGGGTGGGAACTTGCGTCGGTTCACTCCGAAATCCGAACCAAGTCCTTAAGGCTAATATTGGGTGTATATTTGCTTTGTATTTGTGTATCTTGCAAGTACCAAGAACCGGAGACAAAGCAGGCAAGGGGCTGGAAACCAGCCAACCCAGGGGTCCCTATTGATGGGGGCGCCCAGATCAAAGAGCAAAACCCAGCTTTGGGTTGGAAGCTTTGAAGCCAGGCGCCCAGTAGGATCCAGGCGCCCAACCCAAAGAGCAAAAGATGCAGTTTCGTGAAGAAGCAGAATAGGCTTCCATTCAGCCGCCCGGGATGATACGGGCACCCAAGTTGAAATCTATATTTGCTGTTTCGAGTTCGAAACATAGATAAGCCTTCACTCAGACGCATGGGAGGTCCGGGGCACCCTGGTCAAAGGTTTTATCAGCTGCGGTGAGGTCGGCGCGGGGATAAGGTTTGACCAAGTCTATAGGGGCACCCCCAACGTAACAGGTGCCCGTATGAAGCCTATAAAAGGGGCCTCGCCCCCTCTACTACAAACACACCTTTTGAGATCCATTCTGAACGTTCTGACCGACGACAAAGCACTAAAGATGAGGCTCTACGACCGGGAGGCTCCAGGAGGAAGTGCGCGACACTTCGGAGATCCAGATCGACCGAGCTTTAAACCTTGTTCTGTTCGGTTTGCTTTTTATTGTTCCACATTTAATTTTCTATATCTGTTCTTGTAATTATCAACTGTAAGACGGGTTTTCTCTGCCTTCGGAAATTTCGGAAAGGAGATCAATAGTGGACTCACGTCGAGTACATAGGCCTTGGACGTACTGACCTAGGGGGGTCAGGAACCAAGTAAATAAATCCCGCATGTAATCTGTGTTTTGTTTTGTTCTTTATTTTTCTGTTTTTCGATGTGCTACTAACGCTCTAAGTGTAGAATGATCGAACGTTTATGAGTTTTGTGACGACCCACCTTTCGTTACTAAACCTTAGGTTTAAGTTACTACTACTTGACTTCCCTTAACTCGCTCTAATTTTTTTTTCTTCCTTCTCCTTTTTTTTTCCAAAAAAAACAAAACAACTTTAATTTTATTAACTTGGCCAGGATTTGACCCCTAGACCTCTTAGTTGTAACACTAAAGCACTAACCAACTACTCTACACAACTTCTCTTTAATAGTACCAGTCGACTGCTATATAGCAGTCGACTGGTACCAGGCGACTGACCTTTTGGCAGGCGCCTGGTGCATCGAACAGAAGCTACTGTTCGATAGGGCAGGTGACTGGTCCTGTACCAGTCGACTGGCACGCCTGAAAACCTGCATTTCAGACCTGAAAACTTGTTTCAAAAGTCCACCAAACATATACTTTCAAGCCATACAAAGACATAACACCATTTCTATACTCTATACTAGTTTTATAAACATTTTAGCAATCAAAACGAATCCATTAACTTGAAATTAGGACTTTGCGAGATTTAACAAAACTATCAAAATATAAGCAAAACACTCTAGAGTTTGTACCAAACTTAACTTCTATGCGTAGTTTAAACAAGGTCATTCATTCTACCACTTCAAAACACCAAAACACATGTTCTACAAAACTTAGCCCAAAGATCTCTTCCACGGTTCCGCCGCCACTGAACATCAATGCAAGTCCCTTCGCCTCCTTAACTTATGCTTTTTCTTTACCTTTGTCTGCAATAGAAGGAAATGCAACTAATAAGCAAAATGCTTAGTAAGTAAATCTTAACTCACAAATCCAACGATAAGGGATAAACATGCTCTTTTCAAATAATGTTTGCTTCAAAACACATGCACTTTGAAATACTTACACATGGAAACTTTCATATACTTATCATGCTCAATCATACTTGAAAACATTTACTAGCACTAAAACATTGGCAAATCTAACATGCTCATAATTTCTTTTGAAACTTACTAATGATACATTCCCATACTTTAAAACACTAACTTCTTTGCTCTTTCTCTTTAACATGCTTGTAACATAACCATGTTATCATACATAACAAAACATACACTTAAGGAAATTGAAACACTTTCATATACTTATATACTTCAAAATAATAATCAACTTTCTCAGGCCTTGACAATGTACCTGGTATCAGTGTACCAATGCGCGCATCCCTAATAGGTTTCGGGGTAGCTAGCCACCGCACCCTATTAGAGCTTCTTTCTAACTTTCTGTGGGCCTCTCTTTTGCCCGGTACATGTCCTTTTACAAAAGTAAAATACTTTCTTACTCATAATGCTTGTATTTATCAAGCTAACTTTCCTTTTTCATAAACTTTCCGCTATAAACCTTTACCTTTTCTTACTTGGAACTTCCATCGAGCACCTTGCGTGCCCTTAACCCAAAACTCAATTTTGGGACTTTTCAAGAACTTGGTCTCCCATACTTAGATCACATATATAAAAATCTACTACAATTCAAGTTCTATGATTAAAAACATGTATTCTTGAGAAACTTAATCACACAATAAACAATATTCTCCAAGCATGCATATAAATCACAAAATCAAGGTTCTACAACGAGAAAACTACATGCGAAGCTACTCCTATTGCAGGTGAGTGATTTACTTACCTTTTTCTTGAAGAAAACTCACTAAGTATCTCGAAATTCCTAGTGTAGGGCTCTTTTCCTCTTCCTTTGTAAGAAATCTCCACTCCTTAGCCCTAGGGAAGAAGCCCTAGGCTCTCCACTCAAGAGGAGGAAGAAGGAGGAAGAAAACCCCTTGTTTTCTCCCTGTTTTCGCAGCCCCTTTCCTCTGCTCGCGCGGCCTCCCGAAACCCTAATGGGATCTTAACCCAACTTAAGTGGAAGTTTTAATACCTCTTCATGAAACGGGCTAAATCAACTATAATATTATTTCGTTTCATCCTTTTTGTGCTTGATACCCTAGCCCAGCTGGTTTCTGCTTTAGCCATGAACTGGAGAGGTCGCGGGATCAAATCTCGCCCGACCTCTTATATATTTTTTTTCTTATTTTGATCCGAAAAAATGCTATAATATTCCAAAAAATGCTAGAAAAATTCCTAAAAATCCCTAATAATACCAGGAAATTATTGGGTGTTACAATCCTCCCTACCTTATAAAAAGTTCGTCCTCGAACTTAGAACAGCTCTGGATACCTTTGCCTCATGCTATCTTCTGATTCCCAAGTTGCCTCTTCATACTTCTGATTCAGCCATAAGACTTTCACTAATGGTACCACTTTGTTCCTCAGCTTCTTATCTGCTCGATCTATTATCTGAATAGGTCGACTTTCATAACTGAGATCTTCTTGCACTTGTACCATATGTGGCTCAATCACTTGGTTGGCATCTGGGATATGCTTCTTTAGCATTGAGACATGGAACACATTGTGTATTGCTGACATCTCTGAGGGTAGCTCCAACTCATAAGCTACTTTGCCAACTCTTTTCGTCACTGGGTAGGGCCCTACGTATCGAGGACTTAGCTTGCCTTTCTTGCCAAATCTCATCACACCCTTCATAGGAGCTACTTTGAGGAAAACTGTATCCCCAGCTTCAAACTCTAACGGCCTACGGCGTACATCGGCGTAGCTCTTCTGCCTACTCTGAGCAGTCTCTATCTCTGGCGGATACTCCTTATAGCTTCTGTGGTATCATCTATAAGATCAGTCTGTGACCCCATTTCTTTCTTCTCACTACCTTCATACCAACAGAGGGGAGATCTACACTTCCTACCATAAAGAGCTTCATAGGGTGTCATACCAATAGTGGCTTGGTAACTGTTGTTGTAGGCAAACTCAGCAAAACATAAATACTTGCACCAACTGCCCCTGAAGTCTATTGCACAAGCTCTGAGCATATCTTCTAAAACCTGATTTACTCTCTCTGTCTGTCCATCAGTCTGGGGATGAAAAGCTGTGCTGAATTTCAGTTTGGTGTCTAACGCTGTCTGTACACACTCCCAAAAGTGTGAAGTGAAACGACCATCCCTATCAGAGATAATGGTCTTCGGGACTCCGTGTAGTCGGATCACTTCCTGCACATATAATTGAGCTAACTTTTCAATTGAGTAAGACACTCTGATTGCCAAAAAGTGGGCAGACTTGGTCAATCTGTCTACTATCACCCAAATAGCATCATAGCCATTAGTTGTCTTTGGTAAACCAACTATGAAATCCATGGCTATGTCTTCCCATTTCCACTCTGGAATATGAATGGGCTGTAGAACACCTCCTGGTCTCTGGTGTTCTGCTTTAACTCTCTGACATGTCAGGCAGGTGCTGACATACTTAGCTATGTCTCTCTTCATCCCTGACCACCAAAATCTCTTTTCAAATCCTGGTACATCTTAGTGGAACCAGGATGCATTGAGTAGGGAGTTCCATGGGCTTCTTCAAGAATCTTCTTTCTCAGCTCTTCATGATTGGGGACACATAAACGGTCACCATAGTAGAGTATCCCACTGTCAGATACTCTAAACTCCTTACTCTCTCCTTCTTGCATCTCCTGCTTGATCCTTTGGATATCAGAATCCTCAGCTTGCTCTTTCTGTATCTCTTCAAGCAAAGTTGACTCTAGTGTCAATAGGGCTAGCTGTCCATCAATAATCTCCACTCCATACTCTACTATCTCCTTCTGTAATGGTGGTGCCAATGATGATAAGGACATCAAAGTGGCACAAGTCTTTCTACTCAGTGCATCTGCTACTCTATTTGCCTTACCAGGGTGGTAAAGAATCTCACAGTCATAGTCCTTCACTAACTCGAGCCACCTTCGCTGTCTCATATTGAGGTCTTTCTGAGTGAAGAAATATTTCAGACTCTGGTGATCTGTATAAATCTTACACTGCACTCCATACAAGTAATGCCTCCATATCTTTAGAGCAAAGACTACAGCTGCCAACTCTAGATCATGAGTGGGGTAATTCTTTTCATAGTCCTTGAGTTGCCTGGAAGCATAAGCTATGACTCTACCTTCTTGCATAAGGACTGCTCCAAGTCCTAGCTTTGATGCATCACTGTATATATCAAAGCTCTTATCACCTTCGGGTACTGTAAGAATAGGAGCGCTTGTCAGTCTCTTCTTCAACTCAAGAAAACTCTGCTCGCAGTCTTCAGTCCACTCATACTTCTTATTCTTTCTGGTAAGGGCTGTAAGTGGTGAAGCTATTCTTGAAAAGTCCTCCACAAACCTTCTGTAGTACCCTGCCAAACCCAGAAAACTTCTGATCTCACTAGCATTCTTTGGTTGACTCCAGTTACTAACTGCTTCAATCTTGGCTGGGTCTACCATAATACCTTCCTTGGAAATAATGTGGCCTAGGAAGGCCACCTGATCAAGCCAAAACTCACACTTTGAGAATTTGGCGTACAACTCCTTTTGGTGTAAGGTTTGCAACACTATCTTCAGGTGTTCTTCATGTTCTTTCTGAGTCTTTGAATACACTAGGATATCATCAATGAAGACAATAACGAACTTGTCCAGAAAATCCTTGAACACTCTATTCATTAGATCCATAAACGTCGCAGGGGCGTTTGTCACTCCAAAGGGCATAACCACAAACTCATAGTGCCCATATCTTGTACTGAAAGCAGTCCTTGGCACATCACTCTCCTTCACTCTGAGCTGATGGTAACCTGATCGCAGATCTATCTTGGAGAACACTGTGGCTCCCTTCAGCTGATCAAATAAATCATCTATCCTTGGCAAAGGATATCTGTTCTTGATGGTTACTTTATTCAAAGCTCGATAATCTATGCACATTCGCATAGATCCATCTTTCTTCTTGACGAACAGTACAGGAGCTCCCCAAGGTGAATGACTAGGGCGGATGAAACCCTTGTCGAGCAGCTCTTGCAATTGTTCTTGCAATTCTTTCAGTTCTGCTGGCGCCATGCGATAAGGTGCCTTCGAAATTGGGTTGGTTCCTGGGGCCAACTCAATTTCAAACTCAATTTCCCGATTGGGAGGGAGTCCTGGTAACTCTTCAGGAAACACTTCAGGATAGTCACAGACTACCCTCACTTCTTCTCTCTTCAATCCTTCTCCTTGACTTGCATCCACTATATGAGCTAGAAAACCAGAGCACCCCTTCTCTAACATTCTCTGAGCTTGCAAGGTAGATAGGAACCTCTTTGTCTTTCTCCTTGGGTCTCCAATAAACTCAAATGAAGGTTCTGCTTCTGGTGTGAACTTGACTTTTCTCTTGCGGCAGTCTATAGAAGCATTGTACTTGCTCAAGAAGTCCATCCCTAGAATGACATCGTAATCCTTCATCTCAAGGACTACCAAGTCACTGTAGAGCTCTCGGTTGGAAATCCAGATTGGTACTGCCCTTAGCCTCTGAGTAGAGGCCATTACTTCCCCTGACGGTAAGGTTGTCAAAAATTTCTGACCCAAACTTTCTGGTGGGATCCCTAACTTTTTAGAGAAAAGCATGGATACAAAAGAATGGGTTGCCCCAGTATCGAATAACACAATAGCATATTGAGATGAGATGAGTATTCGACCTGTGACCATGTTAGGAGCATTTGCCACTTCTTCCTTGGTGACAGCGAAAACTCTGGCGTTGGTCGTGGCTGGTGGGGCTTCCATTCTTGCTTGACTGAAATAAGGTCCCTCCATAACTGGCTGCATCTGGTGTAACTGAGCAGGTCCACCTCCGTACTGAAGAAGCTGTGGTGGAGGCGGCTTGGCTTTAGGGCAAGCCTTGGCCAGGTGCCCTACTACTCCACAGATATAACATCCACCAACGCTTGACCTATTAGGGCAAGCCTTCATCATATGCCCCTCTGCTCCGCAAATATGGCATCCGCTCATGCCCTGACGACATGCTCCAGGATGTGTCTTCCCACACTTTGGGCAAGGAGAATACTTGAGCTGCTTGCTTGACGAGCCCCCTTTGTTGCCCTCAGAAGTCTTCTGGTCCCACTGCTTCCTCTTGCCTGAATTTCCTTTCCAATTCTGTTGGTTCTGAGGATTCCCTTGGGGCTTCTGGGCTGCTGCCTGTTGTTGTTGCACACGTGTGGCCTTTATACTATTCAAGTAGTGCTCAGTGATCAAAGCACTACTTACTAGTTCTTCTGAAGTCTGTGGTCTATTACCACTGCCGGCCACATTCAAAGCTATCTGAGGCCTCAACATCTTGAGCATCAACCTGACCCTTTCCTTTTCAGTGCTAACTAACTCCGGGCACAAGCGAGCTAGTCGATTGAACTTCTTCACTGCTTCATCTACAGATAGATCTCCTTGACGGAACTCAGTGAATTCATCATAGTGCTTGTTTGTCACTTTCATGTGAAAGTACTCTTCCAGAAATTCTGCTTCAAAGTCAGCCCAGGTCATCTGATTCACATTCCTCTTAGCTTTCACTCTTTCCCACCACATCCTAGCATCTCCAGTAAGGCAGAAGGATGTGCACTTTATCTTCTCCACCTCGGGCCAGTCCAGTAACTCCATTATACTTTCCACCGTTTTGAACCATGCCTGAGCATCCCATGGTTCACTTGTGCCAGAAAAATTCTCGGGCTTCAGTCTCTGCCACTGGATCAGATATGCTTCCTGTCTCACTTCTCTTGTCAGAGGTACTGGGGGAGTCTCTGTCACCGCTGGTGCCACTACTTGTGCCACTGGCGCCCTGGCGTGGCAACAGGGGTGGCTTGCTGATTAGCCATCAAGGCAGCAATGACTTGCTGCTGCTCAGCAAGTTGCCTCTGAAGCTGGGCCACCACTCCTTGAAGATCTGTGGGTGGTACTGACTCAGTTGACTCCTGTTCTCTAGGAGCTTGCTCCTCGTTGCGGACAATTCTGGGACGTCCTCTTGCCATCTCTCTTGCTCTATGGTGTACAGAAAATAAATAAGAAATAAATGCTCATTATCTCTTACTAACTTACTTCACTATCTCTATGCACATATTAGTATATAATAATACTAACATACTTCCTTATCATCTTTCACTTTCTGATACTAGCAGTCAATAATGAAAAGTATACAAAACTACAACATATGAACTTCTTCATCATGCACTTACTGATACTAGCAGTCAATAATGAAAAGCATGCAAAACTATAACATATGAACTTCTTCATCATGCACTTACTGATACTAGCAGTCAATAATGAAAAGCATGCAAAACTATAACATATGAACTTCTTACTTGGCAGGCGGCAGGATTGATGCTTGATGTCAGTGTGGCGGAAGGATGGAACTTTGCTCTGATACCACTCTGTGACGACCCACCTTTCGTTACTAAACTTTAGGTTTAAGTTACTACTACTTGACTTCCCTTAACTTGCTTTATTTTTTTTTTCTTCCTTCTCTTTTTTTTTCCAAAAAAAAACAAAACAACTTTCATTTTATTTGCTTTGCCAGGATTTGACCCCTAGACCTCTTAGTTGTAACACTAAAGCACTAACCAGCTGCTCTACACAACTTCTCTTTAATGGTACCAGTCGACTGCTATATAGCAGTCGACTGGTACCAGGCGACTGACCTTTTGGCAGGCGCCTGGTGCATCGAACAGAAGCTACTGTTCGATAGGGCAGGTGACTGGTCCTGTACCAGTCGACTGGCACGCCTGAAAACCTGCATTTCAGACCTGAAAACTTGTTTCAAAAGTCCACCAAACATATACTTTCAAGCCATACAAAGACATAACACCATTTCTATACTCTATACTAGTTTTATAAACATTTTAGCAACTCAAAACGAATCCATTAACTTGAAATTAGGAACTTTGCGAGATTTAACAAAACTATCAAAATATAAGCAAAACACTCTAGAGTTTGTACCAAACTTAACTTCTATGCGTAGTTTAAACAAGGTCATTCATTCTACCACTTCAAAACACCAAAACACATGTTCTACAAGACTTAGCCCAAAGATCTCTTCCACGGTTCCGCCGCCACTGAACATCAATGCAAGTCCCTTCGCCTCCTTAACTTATGCTTTTTCTTTACCTTTGTCTGCAATAGAAGGAAATGCAACTAATAAGCAAAATGCTTAGTAAGTAAATCTTAACTCACAAATCCAACGATAAGGGATAAACATGCTCTTTTCAAATAATGTTTGCTTCAAAACACATGCACTTTGAAATACTTACACATGGAAACTTTCATATACTTATCATGCTCAATCATACTTGAAAACATTTACTAGCACTAAAACATTGGCAAATCTAACATGCTCATAATTTCTTTTGAAACTTACTAATGATACATTCCCATACTTTAAAACACAACTTCTTTGCTCTTTCTCTTTAACATGCTTGTAACATAACCATGTTATCATACATAACAAAACATACACTTAAGGAAAATTGAAACACTTTCATATACTTATATACTTCAAAATAATAATCAACTTTCTCAGGCCTTGACAATGTACCTGGTATCAGTGTACCAATGCGCGCATCCCTAATAGGTTTCGGGGTAGCTAGCCACCGCACCCTATTAGAGCTTCTTTCTAACTTTCTGTGGGCCTCTCTTTTGCCCGGTACATGTCCTTTTACAAAAGTAAAATACTTTCTTACTCATAATGCTTGTATTTATCAAGCTAACTTTCCTTTTTCATAAACTTTCCGCTATAAACCTTTACCTTTTCTTACTTGGAACTTCCATCGAGCACCTTGCGTGCCTTAACCCAAAACTCAATTTTGGGATTTTTCAAGAACTTGGTCTCCCATACTTAGATCACATATATAAAAATATACTACAATTCAAGTTCTATGATTAAAAATATGTATTCTTGAGAAACTTAATCACACAATAAATAATATTCTCCAAGCATGCATATAAATCATAAAATCAAGGTTCTACAACGAGAAAACTACATGCGAAGCTACTCCTATTGCAGGTGAGTGATTTACTTACTTTTTTCTTGAAGAAAACTCACTAAGTATCTCGAAATTCCTAGTGTAGGGCTCTTTTCCTCTTCCTTTTAAGAAATCTCCACTCCTTAGCCCTAGGGAAGAAGCCCTAGGCTCTCCACTCAAGAGGAGGAAGAAGGAGGAAGAAAACCCCTTGTTTTCTCCCTGTTTTCGCAGCCCCTTTCCTCTGCTCGCGCGGCCTCCCGAAACCCTAATGGGGTCTTAACCCAACTTAAGTGGAAGTTTTAATACCTCTTCATGAAACGGGCTAAATCAACTATAATATTATTTCGTTTCATGCTTTTCTGTGCTTGATACCCTAGACCAGCTGGTTTCTGCTTTAGCCATGAACTGGAGAGGTCGCGGGATCAAATCTCGCCCGACCTCTTATATATATTTTTTCTTATTTTGATCCGAAAAAATGCTATAATATTCCGAAAAATGCTAGAAAAATTCCTAAAAATCCCTAATAATACCAGGAAATTATTGGGTGTTACAAGTTTTCTACGAAGTTTTTCACGGTCTCTATCGACGGCACCGGTCCTACAGAATTTTCTCCTTCATCATCTTCTTCACTTTCCTCTCGAGGTGTGCTGTTGGTCCGGAGGGCTTGGAGTCAGCTCCGGCGGTCGGCGGCGCAAAGGGAGAGGGAGGGAGGTCGGCGGCGCAAACCCTAGGGGTTAGGGTTTTGACCGGCTGGAAGATAGGATTGGTTGGAGCTCTTGGTGATCTTGGATCGTGGTAGATCATCACCCACACGACGTCTGTGAAGGGAGGGACATAAGGTAGAAGACCGCGAGGTGATCGGAAAGGTATATCTTTCCCTACGCTCCTTTGTATTTCCTTATGTCTTTTATGCGCCATGATTATTAGTCTCGTCATTTTATGTTTGATAGTTTATTGTTTTGATTTTGAATCTTAATGAATAAATTGTTAACTGGACCCCGACCATAAACACAAAAGTCGGCGATCAACTCGTCGCCTTTTTCGCGGTCGAACGGTCGAGCAAATTACAAGGCTAATTTTGGTAATTGGCTAAGTTGTAATTTGGATCGTTCGATACGGCACGAGACGGTCAATGGGAGACGGGTCTCCACTCGGATTACTTTTTAATCCGTAGACGTGTAGAGGTCTCTCGGATTGACCAGGTATTTACTAAGGAAACCCGCCAAGCCATACCCTACAATTGGTATCAGAGCTGAGGTTTCTGGCTTCGTGTGTTTAGGATTGGTTAATTTTTGCAATTATCATACTTTTTATTTTGTTGTATGATGCGTGGATGTGCGTAGGCTAATTTTGTGTTGCAGGCACGAGATTCCAACTTTATGGCCAAATATGTGATTGTGTGATTGATTTGCAATTTTTGTAATTAATTAATCCTCGGGGTTGACGAGGCTAGATATTTAATTTTGTAATTAAATACGACACATGTTTAGCCGAGTTTTTTATTTACAGTTGATCTAGATTTCATGTACACTCCTTCGTGGAGTATAGGATCAATGATGTAAATAATTAACTTTTCATTTTGGCTCGGAAAGACGGAAAGATCCCTCAAGGTAGCATGTGTAGAAGGAAGGGAGGAGCAGAAGAAGTGAAGGCACGACTGGAGGCACATTAGAGACCAAGGGGCCATGAAAGTTGAAAAATCTAGGATTTTCATTATTTTATTTTCATCTTATTGGTTATGTTCTTGGTTGTGTGATTGTGCTAGAAAATTCCTTGAGATAAATTACTAAGTGGGAGAGGGAACCTAAGGGTCTCGCAGCTTCCATTACAATTCGATAAGTGATGCGAACAAGTCTGCGCGTCGGCTCTGAGTGCCTTCCTTCCCATCGGATGGACTTGTTCTGCGGATCACTGGGTCAAAAAAGACTATAAAAAATTATTGAAGAGCGTGTGTACTTCCCCATCGGAAGACACATAATCAAAAATAATTTTCTTAGTGTCGTGTAATGGTGCACACTTAGATGCGAATAATAGTATCCTCCCCATTGGAGTCACTGCAATTATTTTGCAGAGCCGAAGGAAACCAACTGTTGATCTTACTTGTCAAAAAGTTAGGTAGACAAGATAGTAAGATCGATGGGTAAAACCTCCTCTTACGAATGTAGGGATTCGTATACATCCACACCATCGTGGCATACGAATTTCTCAGTGTATAGGGGTGTTGGTTGATTTAGAAAATTAATTATTTTGAGGAATCAATTTATATTCGATTTCTAAAATAGTGTATGTTGTGATTCTCAGGTCTTTTATAATGACTTTTACTTCACTAGCTACAATACTTAAGGGCAATAAACTTACTGGACCAAATTACATTGACTGGAAGAGGAACCTTGACATTGTTCTCACTGCTGAAGAGTACAAATTTGTACTCTTCGAGGAATGTGTAGGACCGGTGCCGTCGATAGAGGGGGGGGGGGTGAATATCGGCCATCAAAACTTCGCAGAAACTTCGTAACTTTCGATCTAGACTTAGAGTGTTAGCGCAGCGGTAAATAAATAGAACGAAGAAAAACGAAGCAAAGGACACGTGGGATTTATTTACTTGGTTCCCGACCCCCCTGGGTCAGTACGTCCAAGGCCTATGTACTCGGCATGAGTCCACTATTGGTCTCCTTTCCGGAATTTCTGGAGGTGGAGAAAACCCGTCTTACAGTTTACAATTACAAGCAATAATATGAAAGTTAAGTGCGGAATAAATAAAAGCGAACCGAACAAAAATCTGAAACTCAGCCGATTTGGACCTCCGAAGTGCCGCGCACTTCCTCCTGGAGCCTCCCGGTCGTAGAGCCTCGTCTCTAGCGCGTTGTCATCGGTCAGAATGCTTGGAACGGTACTTGAAAGTTGTTGTTGAAGTAGAGGGGTCGAAGCCCCTTATATAGGCCTCCTGGGGGCGCCCTGGACGCTAGGGGCGCCCCGATAAACCCGATCAACTCTTATCCCCGTGCCGACCTCGCCGCAGCTGATAAGACCTTTGACCAGGGCACCTCGAACCTCCCGGGCGCCCTCATGGAGGCTTATTTGTGTTTCGGACTCGAAATAGCAAGTACAGGTTTGATCCCGGGCGCCCCGGACGCTCCGGGCGCCCCGCTTGACACCTGTTCTGCCTGCTTCATCATAACACTGTTTTTAGCATTGGCTGGGGCGCCCTGGCTGTTGGGGGCACCCTAGCTAATGGGGGTGCCCTCAACACTGGGGGCTCCCTGCTTAGGGCCTCCAGCAGCCTACTACTTCTTCCAGTCTTGGTACCTGCAAGATATACAAACACAAAGCATAGATACCTATAATATTAGCCTTAAGGACTTGGTTCTGACTTCGGATTTCCACGCAACCCTAGGTCGAACCGGCACAAGTTGTAGGACCGGTGCCGTCGATAGAGGGGGGGGTGAATATCGACCATGAAAACTTTCGTGAGACTTTCGTAAAACTGGACTCAGAATATTAGTAGCGCAGCGGAAAATATAAAAATAAAAATAAAAAAGCAATACACAGTGGACACAGCAGGTTTATTTACTTGGTTCCCAACCCCCCAGGGTCAGTACGTCCAAGGCCTATGTACTCGGCGTTGAGTCCACTAATAGTCTCCTTTCCGGAATTTCCGGAGGTGGAGAAACCCGACTTACAGTGCAATATTACAAGCAATAATATGGAAAAATAAATACTGTAATTAATTGCAAACCAAACACAAAGTGTGAAGTTCGGCCGATCTGGACCTCCGAAGTGCCGCGCACTTCCTCCTGGAGCCTTCCGGTCGCAGAGCCTCGTCTTTAGCGTGTTGTCGTCAGTTGGAATGAACAGATTCGAAGTTGGAAAGTGTGTATAAAGCTGAGGGGTCGAGGCCCCTTATATAGGCCTCCTAGGGGCGCCCCGGTCGCTGGGGGCGCCCCGGAAGACTCGGTCAACTCTTATCCTTGCGCCTACCTCATCGCTGGTGATAAGATGGTTGACCAGGGCACCCCAGATTCTCCGGGCACCCCCGTGGAGGCTTATCCTGTGTTCTGGCTTCGAAACAGCAAAACAGCTACTAATCAGGGCGCCCCGGTTGACACCTGTCACCCTTCTTTACGAAACCTGCATGTTTTGTACCACCTGGAGGCGCCCCCCTTGCTGGGGGCACCCTGGCTGCATGGGGGCGCCCCCCTTAAAGCCTGCAATACCACATTTTGTCTGGTTTACCTGCTTTGTCTCCGTTTCTTGATACCTGCAAGATACACAAACACAAAGCATAGATATATGTGATGTTAGCCTTAAGGACTTGGTTCGGACTTCGAATTTGCACGCAATCCTAGGTCGAACCGACGCAAACTCTTACCCCCGAGAAAGCACCTTTCACCTACTCCTTTCAGGAGACGGTTGCCGCCCGGTCCTTCGGGTGGACTTTTGCCTAGCAGCCCTTCGCTAGGTCTTGGATACCAAGCATCCCTTCACTTGGTGCCTAGCAGCCCTTCGCTAGGTCTTGTTTCCCTGACAGCCCTTCGTCAGGTGCCCAGCAGCCCTTCGCTAGGACTTGTTCCCCTGACAACCCTTCGTCAGGTGCCTAGCAGCCCTTTGCTAGGACTTATTTTCCTGACAGCCCTTCGTCAGGTGCCTAGCAGTCCTTCGCTAGGTCTTTTCTTTCTGGCAACCCTTCGCCAGAGCCTAGCAGCCCTTCACTAGGTCTTTTTCATTCTGGCAGCCCTTCGCCAGAGCCTAGCAGCCCTTCGCTAGGTTTTAGGGTTTCCATGCCTAGCTTAACTAGGACTTTTCTCAGGCTTAGGTTACTTCTCCTTCTCTCCCCTTTGTCTGTTCAACATATTACTGACTTAAGTACATTGTCAAACATTAAAACACATAAAGGAGAACATCATTGATGCAACTTGCACCAACAATCTCCCCCTTTTTGATGTTTGACAATAACTTAAGTTAGATTGGTTTAAGGGGCTAAATTACTATCCTTGGGATAGAAAAACTAAAAGGTATAGGTTTTGGGAGAGTAAAAAATTTTCTAACTGAAAAAAAAAATTCTAACTTAAGCACTCTCTCCCCCTTTGTCATGCATCAAAAAAACTTGCATCAACAATAAAAAACTTTGAATTTTTGTTTTGAAAATACTTAGTGCAATTTTGTTTTTTAAAAAAATTGCATAAATTTGAAAAATGCTCTAGGTTTAAAATATAAGTACTTTGAAAAGATGATTTGTAAAGAGTGCAAGTACTTTTAAAAGATTATTTAAATCCCTTTTTGAAAAAATATAAGTATATTTTTTTTAAGAAATTAAGTACTTAACAATACATTTGAAAATATTTTTTTTTTCAAAATTAAGAATATTGGTTTTGAAAGACATAAGTACTTTTTTTGAAAATATTTTACTTGATTGAGTTTCTTTTCCAGTCTGACACCATCCTAGGAAACCTTGTTGACCACAAGGGCATTTCCTAAGTGTCCTGGAAAGTTTTCAAACAAGTAAATATTATTATAAATTTTTAAGAAAAATGATAATATTTCACAAAGTATGTGCTGAAAAACTATGTGAATTTTGAAGATCTAATATTTTACTTAACTTGGTCTATTTTCCAGTTTGACACTATCCTAGGAAACCTTGTTGACCACAAGGACATTTCCTAAGTGTCCTGGGAATTTTCCAACCTAAGTAACTATTATTTCAAAATCATTTCATAAGTCACACAAATTTTACAAGTGGTATTTTGAAAAACATAGATTTTTAGTATTTTAAAAGCATGTAATTGAATAATTCTTTTAATTTGACCTCCCCCTAAACTTGACTCAGTCCTGGGAAGCTTGTTGACCACAAGTACTCTTCCTTTGAGTCTTAAGGTTTGATTCAAATCAAAGGAATTTTCTAATAATTTTAAAAAATAGTTTAAGACTTGAAAAAAATATTTGACTCAGACTCCCCCTAAATCTGACACATCCTAGGAGTCCTTTTTAGATTATGAAGTGGACCTTCCTCTGTGTCTTTAGGGTTTATCAGAATCAAAAGAACAGGTAAACATTTGATTTTTGCAATAGGTAAAATCTTTTTCGAAGAGCCACAAGTGATAATGATTAAAGCATGATTTTCGAAAAGATATTTTCAAATAATAGTAATGTTTTTAAAGTGCAGTTTGAAAAATATGAAAAGCACTCCCCCTGCATTAATGCCGTTTGACTCTATCTAAGTACCCTAAGGAACTTTAGTGCTGTCCTAAGAGGCTTGTGTCTAATTGCGTGAGTCAATCAATTTTTGAAAACAATATACCTTTTTGAAAAATGTGTAATATATATAATCAATCAGACAAGCATGAATTCCATAAAAACATTATTATGTTAAAGCTCTATTTTGAAAAATATATTTTTAGGAAAATATTCTAACAATTTTGAAAAATAATTTTGAAAAATATTTTTCAATTCATTAGTCCTTAACATCTCACCCATTTTAGATGTATCAATACAACAAGCATGATTGCCTTATAGGTGTATTGTGAGATGCTTGAATCATTTTCCATTATTAAATCTAAGATTTAATTGAAATTTATGTTAGATTCGAATTTGACAAAAGATAATTTGAATTTGAATTTCAGAAATTGGCTTCCAGGTCTTGGCGAGGCACTAGGCCTTCTTTGGCCGTAGCCTTATGGGATTATCCACCCTTTCCTTGACAAAGCCTTTTAATGAAATTTCATTTTCAAATTGAATTAGGTCATTTTCTGGTCTAACTAGCTTGGGTCTTGGATCGGTAGCTTCGGCTGGTTTCACCAGTCTAAAGAGACCAAGTAGACTTGATCTTATTAGAGTTGGTTTCCCCAACGTACTATCATCTCACCTCCTCCCAATACTATGTTGCCAAATTTCAATTATCTTTTTCTTATGACCTTTCTAAATTATGCATAAAAATTAAATATGAATGACATGTCATATATTTTAAAGAAAGTAGCAAATGCATGGCATGACGATTATGCATGAGTCAAACAAGTCAAGGCATTTTATTTTTGTTTCTAAAAATGTATCAAATTCTCGATTTGATACATATCGTGTGAACCTACGAATATGTCAACCCACTTTAACATATTTAATTTTATTGATTTAATTGTTGCGGTTTGGGTAAGGTTTTAGTTTGGTTCAGGTTTAAGTGATTTAAGATTTTAATTGTATTTAGTTGAATTAAAATTGAGTTAATTTGAATTTAATTGAATTAAAGTTGAGTTAATTTGAATTAACTGAATTAAAGTGAATTTAATTGAATTAGTTTGAATTAAAGTGAATTAATTGAATTAATTTAAATTAAGGCGAATTAATTGAATTAATTTGAATTAAGATGAATTGATTGAATTAATTTGAATTAAGGTGAATTAATTGAATTAATTTGAATTAAGGTGAATTAATTTGAATTAAGGTGAATTAATTGAATTAATTTGAATTAAGGCGAATTAATTGAATTAATTTGAATTAAGATGAATTGATTGAATTAATTTGAATTAAGGTGAATTAATTGAATTAAGGTGAATTAATTGAATTAATTTGAATTAAGGTGAATTAATTGAATTAATTTGAATTAAGGTGAATTAATTGAATTTAATTGAAGTTTAATTGAATTAAATTGATTTAATTGAAGTTTAATTGAATTAAATTGATTTAATTATGATTTAATTGAATTAAATTGATTAATTAAGATTTAATTGAATTAACTTGATTAATTAAGATTTAATTGAATTAATTTGATTAATTAAGATTTAATTGATTTAATTTGATTAATTAAGTTTAATTGAATTAATTTGATTAATTAAGTTTAATTGAATTAATTTGATTAATTAAGATTTAATTGAATTAATTTGATTAATTAAGATTTAATTAACAGTTGTGGGTTTAAATTCATCATTTTCATTATTTCAAAGATTTCTTCTTCATTTTTATCTTTCTTTCCGAATTTTTCTATTAATTTTAATTTATTTGAACCTTTGTAATTTTCATTAATTATGGCCCTAATCTTAGAAAATTCCATTTCCTCCTCAAAATTAGATTCATCAACATCCTCAAAGTACGTGGAGTATAATGGGCCACTAGTTAAGGTTTTATAGTAGTCTTCAGGATTATCTATAATTAAATTATTATCAAGAATGAAATCATTTTTATCCTCAGAATAATTTTCAATTAAATCATGTTTATCCTCAGAATTATCCTTAAGGTTTTCAAATTTGAATTCTGAATTATTGTTAGGTTTTATTTTATTTGAATTACAATTTTCAGAAATATTATCAGAATTAATTTCATTAATTTCTAAATTGATATTCTGAATTAAATAATTAATTTCTGATATTTTAGTCGTATCTTTATTTTCTAACTTATCATGCAAGAGGCTAATTTTATTATGCAGTAATTCTAATTTATCAGAGAAATTAACTAACTTATCACAAAATATTGCAGGAAAAAATTTTGGAACATAAATTTTTCGTACCTTCGCCGGACACTTGTTTTTGTAGTGTCCGTACTTCTCGCATTTGAAGCATTGTACATGTTCCTTGTTCTTCCGGACTCCTGGCGCTGGTACCTCCTTCGCCGCCGGTGGTGTAGACCGAGTCTTACGAGTAGGGCACTGATTTTTATAGTGCGCTCTCTCCCTGCACGTGAAACAAATAATATGCAATTTAAAATTAGACATTAAAAAAATTGTACCTGATTCACCCCTGGGCTCCCCCTCAACTCCTGGCGTCTTTGCTCTGTCGGCGGTTAATCCGGTGAAGAGCAACTTGGCTCTGATACCACTTGTAGGACCGGTGCCGTCGATAGAGGGGGGGTGAATATCGACCATGAAAACTTTCGTGAGACTTTCGTAAAACTGGACTCAGAATATTAGTAGCGCAGCGGAAAACATAAAAATAAAAATAAAAAAGCAATACACAGTGGACACAGCAGGTTTATTTACTTGGTTCCCAACCCCCCAGGGTCAGTACGTCCAAGGCCTATGTACTCGGCGTTGAGTCCACTAATAGTCTCCTTTCCGGAATTTCCGGAGGCGGAGAAACCCGACTTACAGTGCAATATTACAAGCAATAATATGGAAAAATAAATACTGTAATTAATTGGAAACCAAACACAAAGTGTGAAGTTCGGCCGATCTGGACCTCCGAAGTGCCCCGCACTTCCTCCTGGAGCCTTCCGGTCGCAGAGCCTCGTCTTTAGCGCGTTGTCATCAGTCGGAATGAACAGATTCGAAGTTGGAAAGTGTGTATAAAGCTGAGGGGTCGAGGCCCCTTATATAGGCCTCCTGGGGGCGCCCCGGTCGCTGGGGGCGCCCCGGAAGACTCGGTCAACTCTTATCCTTGCGCCTACCTCATCGCTGGTGATAAGATGGTTGACCAGGGCACCCCGGATTCTCCGGGCGCCCCCGTGGAGGCTTATCCTGTGTTCTGGCTTCGAAACAGCAAAACAGCTACTAATCAGGGCGCCCCGGACGCTCCGGGCGCCACGGTTGACACCTGTCACCCTTCTTTACGAAACCTGCATGTTTTGTACCACCTGGGGGCGCCCCCCTTGCTGGGGGCACCCTGGCTGCATGGGGACGCCCCCCTTAAAGCCTGCAATACCACATTTTGTCTGGTTTACCTGCTTTGTCTCCGTTTCTTGATACCTACAAGATATACAAACACAAAGCATAGATACATGTGATGTTAGCCTTAAGGACTTGGTTCGGACTTCGGATTTGCACGCAATCCTAGGTCGAACCGACGCAAACTCTTACCCCTGAGAAAGCGCCTTTCACCTACTCCTTTCAGGAGACGGTTGCCGCCCGGTCCTTCGGGTGGACTTTTGCCTAGCCGCCTTTCGCTAGGTCTTGGATACCAAGCATCCCTTCGCTTGGTGCCTAGCAGCCCTTCGCTAGGTCTTGTTTCCCTGACAGCCCTTCGTCAGGTGCCCAGCAGCCCTTCGCTAGGACTTGTTCCCCTGACAACCCTTCGTCAGGTGCCTAGCAGCCCTTTGCTAGGACTTATTTTCCTGACAGCCCTTCGTCAGGTGCCTAGCAGCCCTTCGCTAGGTCTTTTCTTTCTGGCAACCCTTCGCCAGAGCCTAGCAGCCCTTCGCTAGGTCTTTTTCGTTCTGGCAGCCCTTCGCCAGAGCCTAGCAGCCCTTCGCTAGGTTTTAGGGTTTCCATGCCTAGCTTAACTAGGACTTTTCTCAGGCTTAGGTTACTTCTCCTTCGCTCCCCTTTGTCTGTTCAACATATTACTGACTTAAGTACATTGTCAAACATTAAAACACATAAAGGAGAACATCATTGATGCAACTTGCACCAACATAAGTTCCCATCCCCGAGAACTCACCCTTCACCTACTCCTTTCAGGAGACGGTTGCCACCCAGTCCTTCGGGTGGACTTTTGCTTAGCCTCCGATTACTCCGGATCTCGAGACGCCCGAACCCCGACCCGTCTCTACTCCTGTCCTTAGTCATCGCTCAGCTAAGTTGCTCAGTCCTTAGACCAAGACATCATTACCTAGCAATCCTTCGCCAGGTGCCTAGCAGTCCTTCGCCAGGTCTTCATTCCCTAGCTTTCCTTCTCCAGGTGCCTAGCAGCCCTTCGCTAGGTCTTCTATGCCTAGCAGCCCTTCGCTAGGTGCCTAGCATCCCTTCGCTAGGTATTCTATGCCTAGCAGCCCTTCGCTAGGTGCCTAGCAGCCCTTCGCTAGGTGCCCAGCAGCCCTTCGCTAGGTGCCTAGCATCCCTTCGCTAGGTATTCTATGCCTAGCAGCCCTTCTCTAGGTGCCTAGCAGCCCTTCGCTAGGTCTTAGGGTTACGATACCTAGCAGCCCTTCGCTAGGTGCCCAGCAGCCCTTCGCTGGGACTTAGGTTTCGATGCCTAGATTAACTAGGACTTTTCTTCAGCTTAGGTTACTTCTACATTGCTCCCCTTTGTCTGTTCAATGTATCACTGTTGTCTGTTCAATGTGTCACTGACTTAAGTATATTGTCAAACATTAAAACACTTAAAGAGGAACATCATTAATGCAACTTGCACCAACAATCTCCCCCTTTTTTAATGTTTGACAATAACTTAAGTTAGATTGGTTTAAAGGGGTTAACTTACTGTCCTTGGGGTAAAAATGAAAAAAAATGATATAATTTTTGAAACTGCATTTTTGATCTTTGGTTAAAAATTTTCTAACTTAAGCACACACCTCTTCCCCTTTGTCATACATCAAAAAAAACTTTAATAAAATACTTGCACCAATAATGAAGACTTTTATTTCTTTTTGAAAATACTTAGTGCAAATTTTTAAAAGCATTTTATTTTAAATGGTATATTGCATTTTGTTTGAAAGGTGCATACTTTGAAAAAGATGCTATGCGTTTTGAAAAGTATCAGTACTTTGAAAATTATTATGATCTTTAAAAATGCAAGTAGTTTTGTAATATTTGAAAAATATAAGTATTTTTAGAAAATGCATAACTTTTGAAAGAATGCTATTTTGGAAAATATAAATATTTTGCAAGTACTAACTATTTTTGAAAAAGATGAAACCTTGAAAAATCTAAGTAATTTTTGAAACAAAATATTTTACTTGACTAGGTTTCTTTTCCAGTCTGACACAATCCTAGGAAACCTTGTTGACCACATGAACATTTTCCTAAGTGTCCTGGAAATGCTTCAAACTCAAGTAAACATTAACAAAATTTTGTAAAAAAAATGATAGTACTATTTAAAATATATGCTAGTGGATTTTGAAAAACGTATGAACTTTTGCAGACCCAATATTTTACTTGACTTGGTTTATCTTTCAGTCTGACACCATCCTGGGAAACCTTGTTGACTACAAGGACATTTCCTAAGTGTCCTGGAAATTCTCCAACCCAAGTAAACATTGTTTCAAAAATAATTTCATAAATCACACAAATTCTGACAAATAGAATAATAGTATTTTGAAAGACTTAGATCTTTAGCAAGATTTTGAAGTCATGAAAAAAATAATTCTTTTAATTTGACCTCCCCCTAAACTTAACTCAATCCTGGGAAGCTTGTTGACCATAAGTACTCTTCCTTTGAGTCTTAACGTTTGATTCAGATTAAAAAGAAATATTAAAAAAATGAATAATTAAAAAAACTTTTCTGAAATTTTTCTTTTGACTCTGACTCCCCCTAAATTTGACACATCCTAGGAGTCCTTAAAGATCATGAAGTGGACCTTTCCTCTGTGTCTTTAGGGTTTATCAAAGTCAAATAAACAAGTAAATTTTTGAACATATAATTTTTACAACATAAACCCTTTTTGAAAACACAAGTAATAATGATTTAAAGCACAGTTTTCGAAAAGTATTTTTCAATTGATAGTAATGTTTAAAGTGCAATTTTGAAAACCATTTCAAAAACAATGAAAAGCACTCCCCCTGTACCCGATATCGTTTGACTCTATCTAAGTGCCTTAAGGAACTTTAGTGTTTTCCTAAGAGACTTGTGTCTAATTGAGTGATTCAAACAAAAATTTTTTTTTTTAAAAGATATATTTTTGAAAAATATATAATATGTATAATCAATCAGACAAGCATGAATTCCATAAAAATATTATTATGTTGAAGCACTTATTTTGAAAATATATTTTTAGAAAAATATTCTAACAATTTTTGAAAAACACTTTTGAAAAATATTTTTCAATTCATTAGTCCTTAACATCTCACCCATTTTAGATGTATCAATACAACAAGCATGGTTGCCTTATAGGTGTATTTGTGAGATGCTTGAATCATTTTTCTTAATTTATTAACTCTAATATTTAATTGAAGCTTGTGTTAGATTTGAATTTGACAAGAAGTAACTTGAATTTGAATTTCAAAAATTGACTTATAGGTCTTGGCGAGGCACTAGGGCTTCTTTGGCCGTAGCCTTATTGGATCATCAACCCTTTCCTTGACAAAGCCTTTTAATGAAATTTTATTTTCAAAATTACTTTTTGAAAAATTCTGGTCTAACTAGTTTGGGTCTTGGATCGGTAGCTTCGGCTAGTTTCATCAGTCTAAAGAGACCAAGTATACTTGATTTTATTTGAATTGGCTTCCCTAACGTACTATCATCTTACCGCCACCCAATACTAGGTTGATCAAGTTTCAATAATTCTTTTTCCTATAACTGTTCTAATATATGCATAAAATCTAAATATGAATGACATGTCATATATTTAAAAGAAATAGCAAATGCATGAGTCAAACAAGTCCAAAGCATTTTATTTAAGTTTCTAAAAATATATCAAATTCTCGATTTGATACATGTCGTGTGAACCCGCGTATATGCCAACCCACATTGACATATTTAATGTTATTAAATTAATTGTTATAGTTTGGGTAAAATTTTATTTCAGTTTGAGTTTAAGTTATTTAAGATTTTAGTTGGATTCAGGTTAATTAAGAATTAATTGAAGTTAGAAATTAATTGATATTGAATTAATTTAAGTTGAATTTAAATTGAATTTAATTGAGATTTAATTCGAATTTAGTTGAATTAATTTGAATTTAATTCAGGTTTAATTTGAATTGATTTGAATTTAATTCGGATTTAATTTGAATTAATTTGAATTAATTTAAATTTAATTCGGATTTAATTAAGGTTTAATTTGAATTTAATTAAGATTTAATTAAGATTTACTTTGAATTTAATTAAGTTTTAATTAATATTTAATTTGAATTTAATTAAGATTTAATTAAGATTTAATTTGAATTTAATTAAGATTTAATTTGGATTTAATTAATATTTAATTTGGATTTAATTAAGATTTAATTAAGATTTAATTTGAATTTAATTAAGATTTAATTAAGATTTAATTTGAATTTGAATAATTAAGATTTAATTAATTTAAATTTAAAATTTAATTAATTCAAATTTGATTAATTAAGATTTAATTAATTTAAATTTAAAATTTAATTAATTTGAATTTGATTAATTAAGATTTAATTAATTTAAATTTAAAATTTAATGATTAATTAATAATTGTGTGTTTAAATTCATCATTTTCATTATTTCAAAAATTTCTTCTTCATCTTTATCTTTCTTTTCAAGTTTTTCTAATAATTTTGATTTATTTGAATTTTTGTAATTTTTATTGATTATGACCTTTATCTTGGATAGTTCCATGTCCTCCTCAACATTGGATTTTTCAATATCCTCAATGTAGGTGGAGTAAAGTGGACCAGTAGTTAATTTTTCAATATTATCTAAGGGAATAATTAAATTATTATGTAGAGAGATATCATCTCCACTATCTTCAGAATTATTCTTATTATTCTTAGAATTATTCTTAGAATTATCCTTATTATCCTTAGAATTATCCTTAGAATTTTCAATTCTAAATTCATAACTATCTTAAGGATTTTCAAATTTGGGTTCAGGTTTGTACAAAGGGTTTTCAAATTTAAATTCATAATTACCTAAGAGATTTTCAGATTTTAATTCAGAATTATCAGAGTTAAAATTAAAATTAATTTCGGAATTATCATCAAGAATTTTAACATTATCTGATTTAATTTCAGGAGTACCAATAGTATCACCAGATCTAATTTTAGTATTAATTTCAATAATTTTTGAATTAACATTAAAAATTAAACAGTTAATTTTTGATATTTTAACATTATTTACACTTTCTAATTGATCATTCAGAATATTGATTTGACTACTTACACAATTCAATTTTTCAGTAACTTTATCTAAACAATTTACATAAGAAAGTGCAGAAGATTTGAAAATTTTCGGAACATAAATCTTACGTACCTTGGCCGGACACTTATTTTTGTAGTGCCCATATTTCTCGCATTTAAAACATCTAATGTGGCTTTTATCTCTCCGGACTCCTGGCGCTGGTGCCCCCTTCGCCACCGGTGATGAAGATCGAGTCTTACGAGTAGGGCACTGATTTTTATAGTGCCCTCTCTCCCTGCAAGTGAAACAGATAATATGGAATTTAAAAATGGACATTTTAAAATTAAAAGTACCTGATTCACCCCTGGGCTCCCCCTCAACTCCCGACGTCGTTGCTCCGTTGGCGGTTAGTCCGGTGAAGAGCCGCTCGGCTCTGATACCACTTGTAGGACCGGTGTCGTCAATAGAGGGGGGGGTGAATATCGGCCGTCAAAACTTCGCAGAAACTTCGTAACTTTCGATCTAGACATAGAGTGTTAGCGCAGCGGAAAATAAATAGAATGAAGAAAAACGAAGCAAAGGACACGTGAAATTTATTTACTTGGTTCCCGACCCCCCTGGGTCAGTACGTCCAAGGCCTATGTACTCGACGTGAGTCCACTATTGGTCTCCTTTCCGGAATTTCCAGAGGCGGAGAAAACCCGTCTTAAAGTTTATAATTACAAGCAATAATATGATAGTTAAGTGCGGAATAAATAAAAGCGAACCGAACAAAAATCTGAAACTCAGCCGATCTGGACTTCCGAAGTGCCGTGCACTTCCTCCTGGAGCCTCCCGGTCGTAGATCCTTGTCTCTAGCGCATTTTCATCAGTCAGAATGCTTGGAACGGTACTTGGCAGTTGTTGTTGAAGCAGAGGGGTCGAAGCCCCTTATATAGGCCTCCTGGGGGCGCCCCGATAAACCCGGTCAACTCTTATCCCCGCGCCGACCTCGCCGCAGCTGATAAGACCTTTGACCAGGGCGCCCCGAACCTCCCGGGCACCCTCATGGAGGCTTATCTATGTTTCGGACTCGAAACAGCAAGTACAGGTTTGAACCCGGGCGCCCCGGACGCTCCGGGCGCCCCGGACGCTCTGGCCGCCCCGGACGCTCCGGGCGCCCCGCTTGACACCTGTTCTGCCTGCTTCATCATAACACTATTTTTAGCTTTGGCTGGGGGTGCCATGGCTGTTGGGGGTGCCCTGGCTGATGGGGGCACCCTCAACACTGGGGGCGCCCTGCTTAGGGCCTCCAGCAGCCTACTACTTCTTCCAGTCTTGGTACCTGCAAAATATACAAACACAAAGCATAGATACCTATAATATTAGCCTTAAGGACTTGGTTCTGACTTCGGATTTCCACGCAACCCTAGGTCGAACCGGCATAAGTTCCCATCCCCGAGAACTCACGCTTCACCTACTCCTTTCAGGAGACGGTTGCCACCCAGTCCTTCGGGTGGACTTTTGCTTAGCCTCCGATTACTTCGGATCTCGAGACGCCTGAACCCCGACCCGTCTCTACTCCTGTCCTTAGTCATCGCTCAGCTAAGTTGCTCAGTCCTTGGACCAAGACATCATTACCTAGCAATCCTTCGCCAGGTCTTCATTCCCTAGCTTTCCTTCGCCAGGTGCCTAGCAGCCCTTCGCTAGGTGCCTAGCATCCCTTCGCTAGGTCTTCTATGCCTAGTAGCCCTTCTCTAGGTGCCTAGCAACCCTTCGCTAGGTCTTAGGGTTACGATACCTAACAACCCTTCGCTAGGTGCCCAGCAGCCCTTCGCTGGGACTTAGGTTTTGATGCCTAGATTAACTAGGACTTTTCTTCAGCTTAGGTTACTTCTACATTGCTCCCCTTTGTCTGTTCAATGTATCACTGTTGTCTGTTCAATGTATCACTGACTTAAGTATATTGTCAAACATTAAAACACTTAAAGAGGAACATCATTAATGCAACTTGCACCAACAGAATGTACGGAAAAGCCTAGAGAAGACTCTGGTGAAGAGTTGAGTGAGCGTTATAAGAAGTGGAAGAAGGCAGATGAGATGGCGCGGTGTTACATCTGGCATCTATGTCGAATGTGCTGCAACATCAGCATCATTCCATGCCCACTGCAATGCAAGTGACATGATGCTGAACCTCAAAGATCTCTTCGGGCACCAAGGTCGAGATGCTATGCAAAACGCGATGAAGAGTCTGATGTCAACCACTATGGTTGAAGGGACACCCGTCAGGGATCATGTCCTAAAGATGATGGCTCACCTCAATCAGATTGAGATACTGGGAGCAGAAATCGACGGGGAATCCCAGGTCGATATTATACTCCAGTCTCTGCCAAGGAGTTTTGAACAGTTCAGGCTCAACTATAATATGAACAAAAGGAATTACACGTTGGGTGAACTGTTAGGAGAACTCCAGGGTGCAAAGGTTCTCTTTCATCAGAACTCACAGGCCTTAGTAACTCAAAAGGTGTCTTCTTCTAAGCCGAAAGGCAGGATGAAGAAGAAATGAGGAGGGTTTAAGAAGGCAGGAGCATCGCAAGGACCCCGGACTGGCATGAAGAAGCCGAAAGGCAAGTGCTTCATGTTGATGCAGTCTGACCCTGGCTTGGAGGGCCAGGTCCTAGCTTGGAGAGCTAGGGTGAAATCTTGGTGAGTGAAGCCAGGTCCTAGCTTGGAGGGCTAGGTTGAAGTCCCGGTGAGTGAAACTGGGCACGGTGTCTTCATCCGGGGGACTGAGCACGAGTCAGGGGAGGCTGGGAGCCAGTTCTCTTGACTTAGAGTGGGTTTGGCCTTGCCTGGATCGGTCTGGTGACCGATCAGGGAAGTTGGCACGGTGTTCCCTCATGGAGCGGGCTGGTGACCGATCTAGCGATGACTGATCAGTCTGGTGACCGATCAGGGAGCACACAGTGACCTTGTTGGGCTACTGATCGACTCCTGATCGGTCTGGTGACCGATTAGGGAGCACATAGTTCACTTACTATTTGGCTCTTGATCGATCTGGTGACCAATCAGAGATACTGTTCAGATCGTTCTGGTGAACGATCAAGTGTCGCGGACTCCACCTTATAACCGATCAGGCTGGAAGCTGATCGGTCGGAGGATGGCCTGATCGGTCACCAATCTGATCAGGCCACACCCTGATCGGTCTTGGGACCGATCAGGAGGGTTGGACTGTGAAATTGTGAAATCACCGTGTAAAGGGGTGGATTGGTCTGGTGACCGATCCACGACTTGGGATCGGTCCCGGAGAAGTCGCGATTTTTTATTATACATTGGGGACCGATCAGGTTGGATCCTGATCGGTTTGAACCCAGCCTGATTGGCCTGGTGACCGATCAAGAGCCACTCTGATCGGTCTGGTGACCGATCACTTTAATTCAAACACGCTGTCAGATGCTCTGATCGCGTCTGATTGCACTCTGATTCCTACTGATACACTACTGATACTTGTTTTGAGCCCTCTGATGTTTGATCTTCTGTTGATTTGCTGCCCTAATGAGATGCTAAGTGTACAGGTGTCTCAAGGACCATCCATGGAGGGCCAAACTGGGTATTTCGCAACAGCAGGTTTGTCCGTTTGCTTCTGCAGGTTGTAACATTCTCTGGCACGAGCTGCAACAGCTGAGGAGTTGATGACCTGGGGCTCGACTGAGGGGTTTCAGTGAGTCCAGAGGAGGTCAAGGGTAGCTGGCTACTGTAGGTGAGCAGCTGGGAGCTGCTGCAGAGGAGCGTGTGACCTAGCGATGGAAGCTGGTTAAGCTGTGTAGCGGAGAAGAGCTGAGCAGAGTTGTTTTTGACAAAGTGCTAGAGTTCTTGTTCTCCACACCAAAAAGTTTTTGCTCTACACTTGTGCGATTACTCTACTGTGAATCTTGAGCAACCTTGTGATACTTGAGCACTTGGGAAGAAGAAACAAGAAGCTTGGCGAGTCCATCAGCAAGAAGACACGAAGAAGGGAGTTCTTGCGTGAGATCTGTGCTGAGTGGAGCTCGGTGAGGAGTTTGCTTGTGTTCTTGAGCTTCTAAGTGCTCAGCAAGATTTCTTTCTTGAGTTTCTTGTACTTAATACTTCATCCTGTTGAAACGCTGTGGAGAGGTTACTCCACCGAAAAGGAGGTTGCATTCTATTCGGATTTTCCGGGGCTTGATCTGCTAACGATCAAGGGATCGCCCACCTTAAGGGAACGCCAAGGTGTAGGAGCAAGTTATCCCCGAACCTTGTAAATCCTCTTTGTTAGCGTTTTGATTTGTCTTTAGTTTCTGCACTTTGTTCTTGCTATTATACATCTGTTTTGCTTCCGCTGTGCTACTAATCCTAAGTGCAGAAGTTCATAAAAGAAAGCGATTTTTGGTGTCTGGCTATATTCACCCCCCCTCTCTAGCCATCCAAGTTCCAACACTTCACGTGCAAGCAAACTGGGCACTAGAAGGCGGACTGTTCCCGTCGTCAAAGTAAAGGTATTTCTTCAACCTTAGTTGTTGAAACATGTTTAGCAGTGCTATCTACTAGTACCTAGTGTGTAGATACAGGAGCCACTGACCATGTCTGCAATACTCTGCAGGGGTTCTAGGAAACCCGACGGCTAGCGGATGAAGAAATCGTGGTCTACATGGGCGATGCTATAAGAGTAGTAGCAGTTGCAGTGGGAGTCTTTTATTTATCTTTTGAGAGAAATAAAGTGTTAGTTATGAGAGATTGCCTTTATGTACCTTCATTTAGAAAGAATTTAATTTCAATTTCTAAGTTGTTTAAGGATGGATATTCTGTTACTTTTGATAATAAAGTTGTTATTAAAAGGAATAGAGAGATTATCTGTTCGGGTACAATGGTCGGCAATCTGTATACTCTAGAACCAAAACCTCCCACGATGCATACTGAAGTAAATAGCTCATCATCTAACTCAAATAAGAGAAAAGAGCCTTCTAAGATGAATCAGACATATCTTTGGCACCTTAGGCTTGGTCATATTAACCTTAGTAGGATTCAGAGTTTGTTAGCCGATAGGCCCCTGGGTTCATTGGTGGTAGAGGATCTCCCAACCTGTGAGTCTTGCTTGGAAGGTAAGATGACCAAGAGGCCTTTCAAGGCTAAAGGGTATAGTGCTAAAGATGTGTTAGAACTGATTTATTCTGATTTGTGTAACCCTATGTCAATCCAGGCTATAGGTGACTTTGAATATTTCGTCACTTTCATTGACGATTATTCAAGGTATGTGCACATTTACTTGATGCGTCGCAAGTCTGAATGCTTTGATAAGTTCAAAGAATTCAAGGCTGATGTGGAGAAACATCGAGGTAAGAGTATCAAGACACTACGATCAGATCATGGTGGCGAGTACCTCTTTGGAGAGTTTAGGACCTATTTATCAGAAGCTGGGATTCAGTCCCAGCTAACTGCACCCGGTACACCCCAATAGAACGGAGTTGCAGAAAGAAGGAATAGGACTCTTATGGAAATGGTTAGGTCAATGATGAGCTATTCAGACTTGCCTGATTCATTCTGGGGATACACTCTGGAAACGGCAGCGTACTTACTAAACTTGATTCCATCTAAGTCAGTCCCTCATACTCCCACAGAACTGTGGACTGGGCGCAAGCCCAGTGTAGGACATGTTCGGATTTAGGGTAGTCCAGCACATGTGCTGAAGGGAGATACTGATAAGTTAGAATCTCGTATGGAGGTACGCCTGTTCGTAGGCTATCCTAGAGGAACGAAGGGTGGTATGTTCTATTGTCCTAAGGATCAGAAGGTAATTGTTAGCACAAATGCCAGATTCTTATAAGTGGACTATGTGATGAGCCATAAGCCAAAGAGTAGACTAGTGCTTGAAGAGTTAAGAGGGGAGGCTCCGACCTTAGGACCAATTGTACAAGAGGACACACCACAAGTCACTACACCGCGTGTCACTGAGGAAACACAGGTAGCACCTCGTCGCAATGGGAGGGTTGTGAGACAGCCTGAGAGGTTCATGTTTTTGGGAGAGTCTTCGGACTTGTTCTCTGGTAAACATGAACTGGATCCCTGGACCTATGACGCGGCCCTCCAAGATAAGAATGCAGATTCTTGGTAAAGGATAATGAACTCAGAGATAAAATCGATGGATTCTAACCATGTATGGGAGCTAGTAGAACCACCCAATGGTGTAAAAGCCATTGGATGTAAGTGGATCTACAAGAGAAAGAGAGGGTCAGACGGGAAGGTTGAGACCTTCAAAGCAAGGCTTGTTGCGAAAGGGTACACTCAGAAAGAGGGTATCGATTATGAGGAGACCTTATCGCCGGTAGCCATACTTAAGTTGATCCAGATTCTCTTATCTATAGCAGCTCATATGGACTATGAGGTGTGGCAGATGGATGTCAAGATGACTTTCCTTAACGAAAGTCTTGAGGAAACCATCTACATGCAACAACCAGAAGGGTTTATTGCAAAGGACAAAGAGCATCTAGTGTGCAAGCTTAATCGATCCATCTATGGATTGAAGCAAGCTTCAAGGTCTTGGAACATCCGCTTTGATGAAGTAATCTAGTCATATGGATTTACTCAAAGCCCGGATGAGTCGTGTGTGTACAAAAGATGTGACGGAAACGTAGTGGTGTTTCTTATACTTTAAGTAGATGATATTTTGTTATTTGGCAACAATGTCAAAGTGTTATTAGACGTAAGGGTCTGGCTATCAAAGCAGTTTGATATGAAGGACTTAGGAGAAGCGGGACACATCCTTGGGATCAAGGTCATAAGGGATCGCCAGAAAAGAATGTTGTGCTTATCCCAAACTTCATATGTTGACACTGTCTTGTCTCGTTTTAGCATGGAAAACTCCAAGAAGGGTTTTCTACCCTTCAGACATGGAGTTCCTCTATCCAAGGAGATGTGTCCGAAAACATCAAAGGAGATAGAGAAAATGAAGGCAGTTCCTTATGCTTCGGCAGTAGGAAGCCTCATGTATGCTATATTGTGCACGAGACCTAATATATGTTTTGCCATGGACATGGTTAGCAGATATCAGAGTAACCCTAGACAGGGACATTGGACAGCGGTAAAGCATATATTGAAATACCTGAGACGGACTAGGGATTATATGCTGGTTTACCGGGCAGACAAATTAGTCCCTGTGGGTTACACGAACTCAGATTTCCAGTTAGATATGGACAAGAGTACGTCTACCTCAAGGTTTGTGTTTACTTTAGGAGGTGGAGCCATTGTCTAGAGGAGTGTCAAGCAGAAGTGCGTGGTGGAATCCACCGTGGAAGCTGAATATGTGGCAGCCTCGAAGGCGACCAAGGAAGCTGTATGGCTCAGAAACTTCATCATGGACTTGGATGTGATTCCTGATTTGCCAATATCTATCATAATCTTTTGTGATAACAGTGGTGCAGTTTCAAACTCGAAGGAACCATGAGCCCATAATGCGAGTAAACACATAGAGCGCAAGTACCACCTGATACGAGAAATCGTAAAGCGAGGAGAAGTAGTTGTCGACAAGATTGCATCAGAGGATAACCTGGCAGATCCTTTCACTAAGGCTCTTCCATCTAGAACTTTTGACAGGCATGTGGAGGATATGAGAGTCAGATGTATGGCAGTAGGAGAACAACAGTGTCTTTAAGTATAAGTGGGAGATTGTAAGATGTGTATACTGAATGACATGACTTTTATTATATGAACATCTTTATTATGAAAAAGAGAATCACGACTACACTAGGTGTTTGTTTATATTAGTACATACACGAAGTCCACTTACTTTGCATTATAAAAAAAAAATGATGAACCAGGCAGCAGACAAATTGAACCTGGGATGACCGGCCCGGCCCCACGGAAGTTTCCCACCGGTCACCAGGGTAAATCGGGAAGCACTCGCGGTGGCCAGTCTAGAAGCCCAACGGCCCAGGGTTCGCGCCCCATTTTGGAGGAAAAATTCCTGCAAAATGCGCCATAGCTGGGGATCGAACCGCGGATGCATGGGTTAACAACTAATGACCTTACCGCTGCACCATAGCCCCGGGGGCCACTTACTTTGCATTATAGATAACATGGTGTGTGGTGTCATACAGAAGATCATGTTATCAGTTCCTTGCTTTGTATAAATAAGAGGCCCACAACCGAGATGGAATTGGACAACCCATCAGGATGGTTGTAGTGTAGTTAGGTGTGGTTGGTTTTGACCATAGAACTACACTAGTGTGCTATGAGTACATTGAGCAGGACCAAAATCCGAGGTTATCCAATTTATACTGACTAGATAATTGGATAGGACCTCAGTTTATATTATGGAGGATGATCCCTTAATCCCGAAATAATATCGGGCATATATTATTAATTATTATTTCTTTAATTTATCAATGGGCGAGATCTATTCTGTTAGATCGATAGACCCGATAAGTTGGGAGATAATATTAATAATATGATGTACCGATGATTATTGACGGAATCCATGTCCTGGTGAGTCAGGATGATGATGCCCCCTTGATGAGCTCAAAAGGTTCATCGTGCTAAACCCAGCAGGTGGATTTGATCTGGCACGTTGATAAGGTTGAGTGGTACTAATCAAAGATCTAGAAGTTAATTAATTTAAATTGTTAGTAATTTAATTAATTAACAGACATACGAGATCTTAAACATGGGGGGATGGACGACTCATAATATGTGGAGCCCATATGAAAATATGGGGGTTGGTGAGGAAGTTCAATTAAGATCCTTTAGTGGAATAGATCTTAATTAATGGATCGGGTTTAGATCCATTAGTGGGGCAAGAACCAACTCCTCCTCTTGGTCCCACCTTAGCCCTATAAATAGCCTATGAGATCAAGAAACCAAGAGCGAATTCAATCCAAGAGCCAACACCCAAAAAGCCTCTCTCTTTCTCTCCTTCTCTCCTTCTCTCCTTCTCTCCTAGGGTTCGACGGCGCATCAAGAAGAAAAGGAGAAGCTCCTCGGTTCTTCTTCCTTCCTCCACCAAACTCCGGCTGAGGCTCACGGAAGCAAGGTAGAGGAGTCCTCTACCTTGCGTGATGCTCAGGGAGGGCGAAGGAGGCGCCGGTGGCCGGTTGCAGGCGGCACAACCAAGGGTTGAGGCGGCGCCGCAAGGCTGAGGGAGTGAGGAGTTTGCGGGCTGTTTGGGTGAGGAAGAAGGAGAATTTTCTCCTTCATCATCTTCTTCACCTTCCTCTCGAGGTGCACTGCTGGTCCGGAGGGCTTGGAGTCGGCTCTGGCGGTCGGCGACGCAAAGGGAGAGGGAGGGAGGCCGGCGGTGCAAACCCTAGGGGTTAGGGTTTTGATCGGCTGGAAGATAGGATTGGTTGGAGCTCTTGGTGATCTCGGATCGCAGTAGATCATCGCCCACATGACGTCCGCGAAGGGAGGGACAAAAGGTAGAAGACCGCGAGGTGATCGGAAAGGTATATCTTTCCCTACGCTCCTTTGTATTTCGTTATGTCTTTTATGTGTCATGATCGTTAGTCTCGTCATTTTATGTTTGATAGTTTATTGTTTTGATTTCAAATCTTAATGAATAAATTTTTAACTGGACCCCGACCATAAACACAAAAGCCGGCCATCAACTCGTCGCCTTTTCCGTGGTCGAACGGTCGAGCAAATTACAAGGCTAATTTTGGTAATTGGCTAAGTTGTAATTTGGATCGTTCGATACGGCACAAGACGGACGATGGGAGACGGGTCTCCACTCGGATTAATTTTTAATCCATAGACGTGGAGAGGTCTCTCGGATCGACCAGGTATTTGCTACGGAAACCCGCCAAGCCATACCCTACAGTTCGGAAATAATACTCCTATTCCACGGCTATCCGTAAGGTGGACGATCCCAATCCATCAGTGGATGAGTCCCCGGAAGATCTCCGGCTAGCTCTTGTCACTCCTTGTGGGTGGAGAAACCTCGCCACAATACCTGAGCACTAGGAGACTACTAATAAGCTCTAACAAAGCTTATTTCGTCAACTCTTTTCCAGCCAAACTGAGCTCTCTTAAATAAAGCTCATAGCTGAAAAGAGCCGTTACCAGTCGATTGGTCTAAGCACCAGTCGACTGGTCCAGCTTGGATCCGAACGTTATAGCCCAACGTTCGAACTCCAGCCGCCATAAGTCGACTGATCCTAGGATCAGTCAACTGATCTTTCTGTGCATTTCATCAGTCGACTAATCCAAGCATCAGTCAACTGGTCCACCCGTAAATCTAGGGTTTCCCTTCCCGAGTACAATTCTATCAGCACTCGGACCCTCACGACTCAGCTAACCCTTCATCCAGCAGCCTCGACCTGTTGCCTTCTTCGACTTTGACTCTCGTCCCTCGGATGCATGCAAGCCCACGACTCGTCTCCCCATGCCATCCTTCACATATGCCTCGAAGTGCGCTTCCCTCGGCTCATCGTTCATACTTTGTCCACGGCCCCTCGGATGCATGCTAGCCCACGGCTCATCTCCCTATGTCATCCTTCACCGGTCCTGAAGCTATCCAACTAAGTCCATGTGTATCTTGCAAAATCTACACGCTCAAATACACACATCAAATATAAGGGTGAACCTAACTTAAATCCTTTGCCCAAACATCAAAACACATGGTCACTCCGGACCATAGATTGCTCCAATAATCTCCCCCTTTTTGATGTTTGGCAATATGTTTAAATTAGGGAAAACAAATAGCAAGTACAATGCTAATAACCATTTGGACTTACGTTGCCAAGGCTTCACCTTAGACTTATACTGCCAATTCATATGCAATGCAAACATGCATGGATCCTATCACATGACATTCCCATACCTAACCTCCCCGAAAGTTAGGATTTTTTCCAAACCGGGCTTTTTAAAACCTCTCCAAGGCTCCCCCTATATTGAACTTACAAAGGCTTTTTAAGAACCTCTTCAAAGTTCCCCCTTTGGCACCAAATGAGCAACAATGCTTCCCCATTACCTAAGCTTCCCCTTGACCTAGGATTTCTTGCAAAGGCGTGTTTGGTTTCCCACTTAAATCCAACACTTCTCCCCCTTTGCCACACATCAAAAGGACTCCAATAATTTCCCTCTTATTAGATCCTTTAACATCTAATAATCATAAACAAAGTGTATTAACCCCTCATAAGATTATACATTTGTTTTACATCATTACGACACTTTTTGATTGCTGAAAAAGCAGTTTCAGGCTTTATCAGTCGACTGCGACAGTTGCCAGTCGACTGATCCCCATCAAAAAACCATACAGTAGCTAGTCTCTCTCCGACAACACTGTTACCAGTGGCCTGCCCCATCTACCAGTCGACAAGTACCCTGAAAACTTTATTATCAGCATTTCTGACCCAATTTCAGAAATGCACAAGAAATTTCACAGATCTCCAAAAATTCCCAAATTTTATGGAGAGGTTTGTGGTACCCTTGTCTTCTTGGGAAAAAATACATTAAAAAATGTGTCTATCACCAATCTCAAGATTGACACAAAACTCAAAACTATCTAAATGGTTCAATTGAACATTGACCTAAAGTCCTAGTTTTGACCTCCTCTTGATGTCTCTGCCCATACCAAACCATAATGCATCCCTAGCATTGGTTTATACGACATTTACACATCAAAAACCAATTTTCATGCTATATGACCCCTATGTCATATTTTCATGCATGAAACTCAAACCCAATGTGCCAAATCCTTAGGATTGAGACTCCATATCCGTCTCCATATCCTTTGGCACACTCCATGACTCATCTAGACTTCCGAGAGAAATCCTCCCGAGATCCATAGATCATGGGACCCAACTTGACTCCTAAAGCTCCCCCTTGAGCTCTATGCCATAGCCACCTCCCTAGGTGACTCAACAAACACTAGGCCACACTGGTGTACCTCCGGTGACTCTTGTATGATCGATTCCGGTACGCTAGAGGGGGGGGTGAATTGTGTATCTCGAATCTTTGTTGTACTTGCGTTGTTATTTGCACAGGGAAAACAATAATAAAGAAAACAAACAACGCTAACAAACCGATTTTACTTGGTATCCACCCTGGCCGGGTGACTAATCCAAGAATCCGTCGGTGGATCACTCCCCGGATAACCTCCGGCTAGCTCTCATCGCTCCTTGTGGGTGGAGAAACCTCGCCACAACACCAAGCAAGCCTCTGAGCACAAAGACTACTATCTTGCCTTTAACCAAGACAAGATTCGTCAAGAATCTCAGCCACCACGAAGTCCTCTTTAAATAGGACTCGGGCTGAAACCCTCGCCACCAGTCAATTGCTCCCAGGGCAGTCGACTGGTGCCATTGAAATTCGACCGTTGCAACCCCAACATTCGAATTCTCAGCTAACTCACCAGCTACCTACCAATCGACTGCTCCCAGGGCAGCCGACTGGTCCCAGGCCAGAACCCTTCTGTGAGTTTTATCAGTCGACTGCCCCCAGGCCAGTCGACTGGTCTACTCACCCACCTAAGGTTACCCTTCCTGAGTACATTCCACTCCGCACTCTAACCCTAGGATTTTTCGAGTACAATCACATAGCACTTGTACCCTCACGACACGACTAACTTCTCATCAGCTGCCTTGACTATTGCTTTCGCACCCTCTTCATCTTCGGCTCCCGTCCCTCGAATGTACGCAAGCCTCCAGCTTGCCTCCATGCCATCCTTCACGCATGTCTCGAAGTCCGCGCCTATCAGCTCATCGTCCCTCCTCTCCAAGGTCCCACGGGTGCACACAAGCCTCTAGCTTGTCTCCATGCCACTCTTCACCGTACCGAGGCCGTCCAGTCAAGTCCATATGTGTAACCTACGCAACTTGCACATTCAACATACACATATAAGAACACAAGGGTAAACCTAACTTAAACTCTTTGCCCAAACATCAAAATACTTAGTCACTCCGGACCACAGATTGCCTCAACAATCTTCCCCTTTTTGATGTTTGGCAATACGTTTAAGTTAGGGAAAGCAAAATAGTAGTCAATAGCAAAAACCATGCTAAAACAAATGCATATGCAATGCATACATGGATCCTATCCCAAGGCATCCTACACCTAACCCTCCAAGTTAGGAATTTTTACACACCTAACTTCCCAAGTTAGGAATTTCCACACCTAACCCTCTAAGTTAGGATTTTTCACAAAACGAGCTTTTTAAAGCTTCTCCCAAGCTTCCCCTACATTGGACTTACAAAGGTTTTTTAAGAACCTCTCCCAGGTTCCCCTTACGCCAAGAATGGAGAAACCATGCTCTCCCTTATTCTCAGCTCCCCCTAAACCTAGGGTTTCTAGCAAAGGAATATTTGGTTTCCTAACTTAAACCTAACACTACTCCCCCTTTGCCTAACATCAAAAAAGAACCCAATAATATCTCAATTATTGGTTCTTTTAATTCCCAATGATCCTAAACACAGTGTATTAAACCCTCATACACTTGTTTCTTATCATTTGGACACAAAACCAGCTGCTGATACACAAATCAGCCTTGGGTAGTCGACTACCCCCTAGGGCAGCCGACTGATACTATGAATATCATACTTTTCTGGCCAAATTCAGAATTGCGCAAGAAATTCCACAAATCTCTAAAACTTCCCAAATTTTGTAGAGAACTTTGTGGTACTTATACCTACTTGGGAAAAATACATCCAACCATGTATCTATCACCATTCCCAAGTTTGACACAAAATCCAAAATTTTTCTATGAAAATCAAGGCAAGCAAGGAGGCAACCTCCGCCTTAACCTATGTCTTCTCCCAATTTTCATCCTACCTAGGTCAAGTTCTACCCAACTTAACCCACTGACACCATGTTGAGTTATACCCAACCCAACACCCGAGTTCTTCCCCCTTTGACACTATCAAAGGATTGCCCCAAGCAACCTTTCCCTTATTGCCAAAAAGAACTCAACAAAATCCAACAAAAACCTAAAGGTTTACAAGCACATTTGCTAGGATATACCCTATCCTAGAAAATTATGATTTCATGAAAATCATAAATGTGCTTGACTTTTTGGTACATCCTTTATTTTCCTCAAAGATTTGGCATTTGTATCAACTTTCAAAGTCTACATCTAATTCCATGTGTTTGCCAACTCTAATCAATATCAATTTACACATGGAATTTTCCTTAACTCTCCCTTCTTGATTTCTTAATCCTAGATACCTATGGAGAACTTATCAATCATGAAATAACCCTTTATTCGACGAATATGACAACATAAACAAGGATTTTAATTCAATGTCATATCCTATCATCCAATAGCAATTTATGATCTTTTTCTATGATTTCAATTTTGCAATGTTTGATCATCCAATATGCCTTTTCAACTCAAATCCTAATGGATCAGTCGACTGTCCCCAAGGCAGTCGACTGCTAAAATGAATAGAAAGGTTTCTGGGCTGAAATCAGTCGGATCAGTCGACTGCCCCCAGGGCAGTCGACTGATACCTGAATTTCAGGTTTTTCAGCCCAATTTCAGTAATGCCTAAATAATTCCACAAATCTCCAAAAATTTTAAAATTTCGTGGAGAGATTTGTGGATCCTATATCTAATTGAAAAAAATATGTTTCCAAATAAATGTACTCCAAATCCTAAGATTGGCACGAAACTCGACTTCTCTTAAAATGTATCACTTAAACTCATCCAAAAAGTTCTAATTATGGCCTTTCCTTGATATATCTTCTAATACTTGGCCATGATACATTTCTAGCACTGAATTACATGGTATTCACACATTAAAACCTAATTTTTCCAAATATACTCCTATTTTCATCCTTTTCTCCCTAAAGTCCCTTTTAATGTGCCAAAACCTAGGATTAAGACTTACCCAAGTCTTCCAACCCTTTTTGGCACATTTCACCTAATTTCCTAGGAGAGAAACTCTTGAGATCCATTTACCATGGACCCCAAAGACTTCTAGAGCTCCCCCTTGAGCTCTTAGCTCTAGCCACCTCCCTAGGTGACTCAATCCATACTATGCCACACCGATGAGCCCCCGGTGATTCTTGGCCTACAAAATGAACCCTCTTAACCTTATACACCTTGTCTTTGGTTAAATCATTTTCTTTCCCTTTGGATGACACTCCCTTGCCATCCTTGGACTTCTCCCTCTTGCCATGATCATATGCCTTTCCAACATGTTTCTTTTTATTGGCCTTAGAGGTCTTAGACCGGTAACCCAAACCTGATCTATCATAGTTAGGTTTTAAGTTACCCAACACCATATCCAGACCCTTAGATCCAATCTTGAATCTTTCTAGGGTCTTTTCTAATGTATCAAGCCTTGTCCTCAAGGCTTGATGTTCCCATTCTAAACCTTTAACCTTGGATTCCATATGTCCACTTTGGACATTCCTAGACCTATCCTCCTTTCTAGGCACATTCCTTCCCTTCTTGGGATTAATGACATGATCCTTAGATACAAAAATCTTAGGTCTATCATGATGCATGTTTTTCCTAGATTTATGATCTACCTTGTTACTCCTATTCCTATTATTGTATTTAAAACCATGATTGTGCACAAGTAAATAATTTTCATGATTTCTAGTATGCATGGAGGAATAATTTGCATGATTTTTAAGAAGCAAGGAGGAACTTGAAATTGAAATACATTTTAACCTAGGGTTAGGAATTACCTCCCTTACCTTTGAAGTTCCCCCTTGTTGTGAGCTTTGTTTCCTCCTTTCTTCTTTCTCCCATCTCCTCAAGTGTCCCATTTTCTTGAGCTCTTTCTTCCTTGGACACTTAGTGTGGTAGTACCCAAGTTCTCTACATGTGAAGCATCAAATTCTCTTCTTCTTCTCTTGGGCTTCTTCAATCCTACACTTCATGTTAGGATTTAATTGAATTGAGATTGGTTTAGATTTTACCTCCTTTTTACCTTTCGGGCACTTGCCCTTGTAGTGCCCCTTTTTGTTGCACCCAAAGCATATAATGTGGTCCTTTTTACTTGCTTTGGTGGAGGTGGAGGCTAGGTTGACTTCCTCTTTAACCTTGGATGAGGTAGATGCTTCCTCTTGTTCCGGCATGGAAGTGGGTCTCTCCTCCCCCTCAATCCTTGAGGTGGTGACCTCTTCCTCTTCTTCTCTTGAGGAGGTTGATGATCTTTCATTTAATTCCTCCTCTTCACTTGAAGAAGTTGACACTTCCATTTCTTCTTCTTCTTCTTGAGCCATTTGACTTTTCTCCTTGGGCTTTTGAACTTGTGTAAGATTTTCATGATATTCTTTCACTTTATTCCATAATTCATGTGCATCTTTATATTCACCTACACAACTCAAAATGTTATTAGGCAAAATATTTACCAAAATGCTAATTACCTTCTCATTGGCTTTTGATTGTGCTTGTTGTTCTCTGTCCCAATATCTAGGACGAAGCCTCTTTCCGTGCTTGTCCTTTGGAACTTCTAAGGGCTCTTCAAGGGGAATCCGAAGGTCCCACTCCATTCCAAACCATGTCTCTATTCTAGCTTTCCAATATGCGAAGTCTTCATGGTCGTAGGGCGGCGGATTGTAGATATTGTCCCCAAAATTTTCTTCCATTATTCTTCTCCTCTAGCGTGTGCTCCCTCGGCGGTTAGTCCGATCAGGAGCAATTCTTGCTTTGATACCAATTGTAGGATCGATTCTGGTAAACTAGAGGGGGGGGTGAATAGCGTATCTCGAATCTTTGTTGTACCCGCATTGTTAGTTGCACAGCGGAAACAATAATAAAGAAAACAAACAACGCTAACAAACCGATTTTACTTGGTATCCACCCCGGTCGGGTGACTAATCTAAGAATCCGTCGGTGGATCACTCCCCGGATAACCTCCGGCTAGCTCTCGTCACTTCTTGTGGGTGGAGAAACCTCGCCACAACACCAAGCAAACCTCTGAGCACAAAGACTACTATCTTGCCTTTAACCAAGACAAGATTCGTCAAGAATCTCAGCCACCACGAAGTTCTCATTAAATAGGACTCGGGCTGAAACCCTCGCCACCAGTCGACTGCTCCCAGGGCAGTCGACCGGTGCCACTGAAATTCGACTGTTGCAACCCCAACTTTTGAATTCTCAGCCAACTCACTAGCCACCTACCAGTCGACTGCTCCCAGGGTAGTCGATTGGTCCCAGGCCAGAACCCTTCTATGAGTTTCATCATTCGACTGCCCCCAGGCCAGTCGACTGGTCTACTCACCCACCTAAGGTTACCCTTCCTGAGTACATTCCACTTCGGAATCTAACCCTAGGATTTCCCGAGTATAATCACACAACACTCGTACCCTCATGACTCGACTAACTCTTCATCCGCAGCCTCAACTATTGCCTTCGCACCCTCTTCATCTTCGACTCTCGTCCCTCAGATGCACGCAAGCCTCCAGCTTGCCTCCATGCCATCCTTCACTCATGCCTCAAAGTCCGCACCCATCAGCTCATCGTCCCTGCTCTCCAAGGTCCCTCGGGTGCACATAAGCCTCCAGCTTGTCTCCATGCCACCCTCCACCGTACCGAGGCCGTCCAGTCAAGTCCATATGTGTAATCTGCGCAACTTGCACACTCAACATACACATATAAGAACAATAGGGTAAACCTAACTTAAACCCTTTGCCCAAACATCAAAACACTTGGTCACTCCGGACCACAGATTGCCTCAACAACTCTTGGCCTACAACCTTAACTTTCTTAACTTTGGATATCTTGTCCTTAGTTAAGTTTTTCTTTTTCCCTTTAAATGGATTTCCCTTGCCATTCTTAGACTTCTCCTCCTTGCCATAATTATATGCTACCCTAGCATATTTCTTTTCATTGGCATTGGAGAACTTAGATCGGTATCCTAGTCCCGATCTATCATTGTTGGGTTTTTGACTTCCCAACCCCATACCTAAACCCTTAGATCCAATAGTGAATCTATCTAGGGTTTTGTCTAATTTATCAAGCTTTGCCCTCAAAGCTTGATTTTTCTTCTCTAGGTTCTCAACCCTAGAACCAACGTGTCCACCTTGGACATTCTTAGACCTACCCATCTTTCTAGGCATATGTCTCCCCTTCTTGGGATTTGTGCCTTGATCGTTAACCATCTTCCTTCCCTTAGGCATGGTAGTTTATGTCTTTCTTGGTCTAGCCTTGGGTAATGATTTCCTGGAATTATCTACCTTGTTAACCTTATTCCTATCATTATACCTAAATCCATGATTATTCTTAACAAGCATATAAGAATTGAAAATTAGATTTATTTTCAAATAAGGGATTACCTTCCCCTTTACCTTTGAAGCTCCCCCTTGACTTAAGCTCCTCTTCTTTTCCAATTCCTTCAAATATGCCAATTTCTTGATTTTTCCTTTCTTTTGGCACTTGGTGTCGTAGTGTCCATGCTCACCGCACGTGAAGCAAATTATATGCTTCTTCTTCTTTTCCCTACAACCCATGTTAGTTTTCGAAGAAATTGACTTGGGTATAGGGTTTACCTCCTTTTTCTTACCCAATGAACACTTGTCCTTGTAGTGTCCCTTTTGATTGCACCCAAAGAAAATTATGTGATCCTTTGACTTTGCTTTGATGGAGGTGGAGACTTCTTCTTGCTCCGGCATTGACGATGGTCTTTCCTCCCTCTCAATCCTTGACATGGAGACTTCTTTGATTTCTTCCTCACTTGAGGATGTGGACAATTCCACTTTCTCCTCCTCTTCGGATGTTGAACTTGATTCAACCTCTGATTGGTCCTTCTCTTTCTCTTGGACCAATGCCCCCTTTTCCTTGGGTTCCTCCTCTCCTTGTCTTTGTGTCGAATTTTCATATAAAGCTATCACCTTTCTCCATAGCTCATACACATTCTTGTATTCTCCTACATTTGACACAATATACGGAGGTAATAAATTTAATACAATTCTAGCTACCTCCTTATCCGCCTCCGCTTCCTTTGTTTGATCCTTAGTCCAATGCCGAGGTAGAAGGCGTTTTCCCTTCTTGTCCGTTGGAGCTTCAAATGGGACCTCCAATGCGGTCCAATGATCCCAATCCATTTGGAACCACATCTTCAACCGCTTCCTCCAATAATCGAAGTCATCTCGATCGTATGGAGGTGGGATCCGAATATCCCATCCAAGCGGACCTTCCGAATCCATCTTCCTCTAGCACCTTTGCTCTTTTGGCGATTATTCCAACAAGAGCGAACCTCACTCTGATACCACTTGTTGGGACCTTGACGTACGACTAGAGGGGGGTGAATAGCCGATTACCCACTTGATTCGCGGTTTCTTCCTACAAGTGTTAGCACGCGCAAGCGGAAACTTAAAACTATAAATTAAAACCAATGCTAACACAAACTGTTTACGTGGTTCAGAGATAAGGTTCGTACTCCACGGCTGCCCGTTAGGTGGACGATCCTGATCCATCGGTGGATGAGTCCTCGGAAGACCTCCGGCTAGCTCTTGTCGCTCCTTGTGGGTGGAGAAACATCGCCACAAACCCTCGACAATACCTGAGCACTAGGAAACTACTAATAAGCTCTAACCAAGCTTATTTCATCAACTCTTTCCCAACCAAACCGAGCTCTCTTAAATAAAGCTCATTCTTGAAAAGTCCAAGCACCAGTCGACTGGTCCAAGCACCAGTCGACTGGTCCAAGCACCAGTCGACTGGTCCAGCTTGGATTCGAACGTTACAACCCAACGTTCGAATTCCAGCCGCCATCAGGCGACTGATCCTAGGATCAGTCGATTGATCTTTCTATGCATTTCATCAGTCGACTGATCCATGCATCAGTAGACTGGTCCACCACTAAACCTAGAGTTTTCCTTCCCAAGTACAATTGTCTCAGCACTCGGACCCTCACGACTCAGCTGACCCTTCATTTAGCAGCCTCGACCTGTTGCCTTCAAGCCTTCTTTGACTTTGGCTCTCATCCCTCGGATGCATGCAAGCCCATGACTCATCTCCCCATGTCATCCTTCATGTATGCCTCGAAGTTCGCTTCACTTGGCTCATCGTTCCTGCTTTGTCCACTGTCCCTCGGATGCATGCAAGCCCACGGCTCGTCTCCCCATGCCATCCTTCACCGGTCCTGAAGCCATCCAGCTAAGTCCATGTGTATCCTGCAAAACCTGCACACTCAAATACACACATCAAACACAAGGGTGAACCTAACTTAAACCCTTGCCCAAACATGAAAACACATGGTCACTCCTGACCATAGATTGCTCCAATAATCCTTACCATCTCGTGGTGTCGAGGATGCCCGAGATGTGTAGACCTGGTCGTGGTGTACCAGAGATGAGTAGACTTGAGCATTGAGTTGAGGAAGCGCTGTCGAGAATAACCTGGACCGGTACCATTTCTGGAGGTGCTGATGACACCAGAGATATATTGGCCTGGGCAAGGTGTTGAACAGGCCAAGTCATGTCCTTGCCCGCACAGACGATTATCAACGCATTAAGTCCTCGTCTCTCCCCTGATGTTAGATCTCGCGTGTGTAAAGGAGTCTATATGGGAGAAGAGGCGAAGAACTGTTAGGATGTATACTAAAAGCCTTGCCTTTTGGTTAGGATACTTCTACATTTTAAAGAGAATCAGAAAATCACACAGTGCATGTTTATATTAGTATGTGCACTAAACGTCTGATGCTTGGCATTGTAGATAACATGATGCGTGGTGTCGCACAGAAGATCATGTTGTCAGGTTCCTTACTGAAGCATAAGAAAGAGGCTCACAACCGAGATGGAGTTAGACAAACCATCGGGATGGTTGTAGTGTAATTAGGTGTGGTTTATCTTAACCATAGGATTACACTAGTGTACTTTGTGTACAATGAGTAGGACCAAAAGAGAGGTCATCCAATTTTTATACTGACTTAGTAAATTGGATTAGACCTCGGATAATATTATGGAGTACGATCTCTTAATCCCGAAATAATGATGGGCATATATTATTAATTATCGTTTCTTTGATTTACCAATAGACGAGATCTATTCTGTTAGATCGATAGGCCCGGTAAGTTGGGAAATAATATTAATAATATGATGTGCCATTGATTATTGACGGAATCCATGTCCTGGTGAGTTAGGATGTTGATGCCCCCTTGGTGAGCTCAAAAAGATCGTCATGTCAAATCTTGCAAGTGGACTATGATCTGACATGATGAAAAGGTTGAGTGGTACTAATCAAGGATCAAGAAGATAATTAATTTAATTATCAGTAAATTAAATTAATTTTTAGGCATACGATATCTTAAACACGGGGAGATGGATGACTCATAATAGGTGGAGCCCATATGAAAATATGGGGGTTGGTGAGGAAGTACAATGAGATCCTTTAGTGGAATGGATCACCATTAATGGATCAGATTTGGATCCATTAGCGGGCTAAGAACCAACTCCTCCTCATAGTCCCTATCTTAGCCCAATAAATACCCCATAGGAGTCATGATACGAGGTCGATTATTTAATGAATTAATCTCTGATTAATTGAGGGAATAACCTTTGATTAATTAAGGAATTAATCTGTATTAATTATGTTATTGATCTCGGATTAATTAAGGAATTAAGTTCGAATTAATTAATTTATTAATTCCTGATTAATTAAGGAATTATTCTATGATAAAATTTTGGAATCAATCCATAATTAATTGGAAAAATTTCCAATTAATCACATATAAATCCCATATAAATATAACCTCCCTCTCTTCCTCTCAAGGGGCTCTTTCTCTATTCTCTCTTCCCTAGGGTTAAGGTGGTCAGCGAGTAAGGAGGTGGAGAAAGAGTTGGCTCCTTCTCCTCTTCTTGAGGTTCAGTACAAGTGATTGGAGGGGCCTTCTCCTCTTGTCTTGGCCGTAGATACCACAGGAGGCTGAGGGAAGTGCCGACGACAATCATCCAACCGGCGCTAGGGTACTCGGCAGCGCAAACCGACTTGGGAGGTCACCACCGATAAGCTGAGGAAAAGAGAGCCAATTCCGACCATCTCTTCAGGTTGGCAGCAGGAGAAGGAAGAGAGGAACGCTCCTCCATCGTGGTGTAATCCCTAGCAAGTAGGAGAGGAGTTTTGTTTCCTTGTGTGACCGGCGGCAACAAACTCTTGGAGATTTTGGCCGGCACAAGTAGGGAGCAAAAGGAGGCTTGGCTTCATCTTCTTCCTTGCGTGCTCACAGCTGTGAGATAGGAAGAAGAAGGAGAAGCTGGTAGGTTGTTGGAAAGGGAGAAGATAACTTCTTTCCATTTCATCACCCTCTTCCTTAAGGGATGCCGGCGGGAGCCAAACCCTAACCCTAGGGTTTGGAGTTGGCGCAAAGAAAGGAAGAGGGATTAATTCAGGGACTTGGTGACTCCGTGACTTGGTAGATCATCGCCCACACAATGTCCGAGAGGGGAGGGTCATAAGATAGAAGACTGCGAGGTAAACGGCGAGGTATATTTCTCCCGAGCTCCAGTTTTATTATGTTATGTTTAATTGTGTCATTTTGCTTGGTCTTGTCATTTCATGCATGTTAATTAGTTATTTTGATTTGTGATCATAGATAATAATTAATTAACAGGGCCCCGAAGATAAACATAAAAATCGGCGATCCAAATCATCGTCTTTTTCAGGGTTAATTAATCCAGAAAATTACAAAGCCTTAACCTCAGTTTCGGCTAAGTTGTAACTTGGATTAATTAACACGACGACGAGTCAGTCATTAGAGGGATGGGTCTCTATTCGAATTAAATTTTTATTCCATAGACATAGAGAGGTCTTTCAGATACGACCCCGTGGTTGTCTTGGAAACCGCCAAACCATACCAACAAGAACGACACGCAGCATACAAGCAACAAGGTATAGAAGATGAATATATTTCATTTATAGGTGAAGGTTACATTTGGAATACATTCAATCAAGTACAGAAGATAAATAGAAAGTGACATAGAAAACAAAAAGGTTTCCTTCATAATCTGGAATTACATTTAAAAAAAAAGATACAGAAGACAAATACAATTGAGAGTACATGCATTCAAGAAAAGGGCAGAAGAAAAATACATTTCATTTAAACTTGGAGTACAGAAGAAAATAGTACAAAAGTATTTCATTCAAAATTGTGGATTACATCTGAGATACATTCAAAATCAAAAAATACAAAAAATAAAGGGCAACATAGGTTTGGGAAGAGCCCTACACTTCTTTGTCCTTAGTTGGAAGCTCATCCCAAACTTGGCCGACGCTCAAAAAACTCAGGTCCACCTCCGATTTCAGCACTTTGGCTCTCTGGAGTTGTTAGATGGCACCGTTAAAGCCCTATTTCAGGTGCTTCAGGACTTGTCCAGCTAAGATATCGGAGGTAGAGGAAGTCTCTTGTATGTTTCGTTCTTTTTAGTTTTGGAGCTACTCTATCTAAGAGATATGTTTGGATTATCAAAGATGATAGAGTAGGTAATGACGGTTCCTCTAGCATCAGCTAGAGGAAGTCTTTTGTATGCTAGAAATGAGCCCAGATATCTGTTGTGTCATGGGCATGGGTAACAGATATCGGAGTAAACTAGGTCAAGGAAATTGGAATGCGGTAAAAGTATGTATTAGTGTTTGAAAAGGACTAAGGACTACATGCTGATTTACCGGGCAGACAAATTTCCTATAGGTTATATGGATACAGAATTCCAATCTAGATAGGGGCATATGTAAATATTCCTTGGGTTTTGTGTTTACTTTTAGGAGGTAGAACCATTATAGTAGAGTGTTGTGCAGTGTCTGCATGATGGACCCTACTATAGAGGTTGGATATTCTGGCAACCTGCAAGGCAGCCAAAATAGCTACATAGTTCAGAAACCTCAAGATGAACTTTGATGTGATTCCTAGTTTGTTAGGAACTATCACATTTTGATGTGATTGAAATGGTGCAGTTGCGAACTCGAAGAAATCATGAGTCCATAAGGCAAGTTAACACATAGAGCGCAAGTACCACCCAGAAGAGAAATAGCTGTCGTTGCCTAGATTCCATCAGAGAATGACCTAGGTGGATCATTTCACTAAGGCCTTAGTAGCGAGAGCTTTTAGGCATGTGAAGGATCTAGAGGTCAGATGTATGACATTTTGAAAACAACAAAGTCTTTGAGTATAAGTGGGAGATTGTTAGGATGTATACTAAAAGCCTTGCCTTTTACTTAGGATACATCTGCATTTTAAAGAAAAAATAGAAATTCACAAAGTGCATTTTTAGTACGTGCACAAAATGTCTAATACTTGGCACTATAGATAACATGGTACGTGGTGTCGCACAGAAGATCATGTTATCAGGTTCCTTGCCGAAGTATAAGAAAGAGGCTCACAACCGGGATGGAGTTGGACAAACCATCAGTATGATTGTAATGTAATTAGGTGTGGATTATCTTAACCATAGAATTACAATAGTGTACTTTGTGTACATTGAATAGGGCCAAAAGAGATATCATCCAATTTTTGTACTGACTTCATAAATTGGATTAGACCTCGGATTAATATTATGTAGTACGATCTCTTAATCCTGAAATAATGATGGGCATATATTATTAATTATTATCTATCTGATTTACCAATAGGCGAAATCTATTCTGTTAGGTCGATAGGCCCGGTATGTTGGGAAATAATATTAATAATATGATGTGCCGTTGATTATTGACAAAATCCGTGTCCTGGTAATTCGAGATGATGATGCCCCCTTGGTGAGCTCAAAAAGGTCGTCATGTCAAATCTTGCAAGTGGACTATGGTTCAGCATGATGAAAAGGTTGAGTGGTACTAATCAAGGACAAGAGGATAATTAATTTAATTATCAGTAAATTAAATTAATTATCGGACATTCGATATCTTAAACACGGGGTGATGGATGACTCGTAATAGGTGGAGGCCATATGAAAATATGGGGGTTGGTGAGGAAGTACAATGCGATCCTTTAGTGGAATGGATCACCATTAATAGATAGGGTTTGGATCCATTAGCGGGTCAAGAACCAATTCTTCTTAATGTCCCTATCTTAGCCCAATAAATACCTCATAAGTGTCATGATGCAAGGCTGATTAATTAAGGAATTAATCTCTGATTAATTGATAAATTAATATCTAATTAATTAAGAAATTAATCTTTGGAATAATTAAGGAATTAATCTTTGATTAATTGAGGAATTATTCTCTGATTAATTTTGGAATCAATCTGTAATTAATTGGAATTTTTTTCCAATTAATCCCATATATATAACCCTCTCTCTTTTCTATCTCTCTTCTAACCTAAGGTGCGCCGGTGAAGGGGGGAAGGAGGGGATCACCTCTTCTTCTTCTTTTGTTTTCTTTGCATCCCTAAGGCTGGTGATCGATCACAGAGCAAGGGAGAAGGAAGCTTCGAGCCTTGGTGGTGCACGGCAGGATAGGGAAGAATGAAAACTGGCAGCGCAAGGTGGAGAATCGGCGCCGGCGTTGGAGGAGGAGGGGAGCCTTTCATCTCCCTCTTACTCATTCTCTTCTTCCTCAGCTTCTTCTGCAGACGTGCACGAGACAAGGAGGAGTTCTCTTCTCCTGTCGTGGCATGCGGAAGTAAGGGAGGAAGAAGGCTTGGTGTGCCGACAAGTGTGGCTGCCTTTTGGTGTTTGTCGCCGGAAAAAGGAGGAGCCATGAAGAGTTCTTCTTCCTTGTGGATCAGTGGCTGCGAGATAGGAAGAGGATAGAGAGGTTGGTGGGGGCTATAGTGAAGGAGAGGAACTCATCTTCTCGGCTTCACCACCTCCTCCTTGAAGGGTCGCCGACGGCAAGCCAAACCCTAGCTCAAGGGTTTGGTGTTCGACGCAAAGCAAGGAGGAAAAAAGAAAGGTTGATTGTAGGCCTTGGTGACTTCGCGACTTGGTAGATCGTCGCCCACACGACGTCCAAGAGAAGAGGGTCATAAGGTAGAAGACTGCGAGGTAAACGACGAGGTATAATTCTACCGAACTCCAGTTTTATTTTGCTATGTTTTTATTTGTGTCATATTACTTTGCTTCATCTTTTCATGTATGTTAGTTAGTTATTTTGATTGGTTATCATAGACAATAATTAACTAACTGGACCCCGAAGATAAATAAAAAATCCGACGATCCAAACCATCGTCTTTTCCGCGGTTAATTAATCCGGAAAGTTACAAGGCCTTAACCTCGGTTTCGGCCAAGTTGTAACTTGGATTAATTAACACGACGACGAGTCGGTCATTAGAGGGACAGGTCTCTATTCGGATTAAATTTTTAATCCGTAGACATAGAGAAGTCTCTCAGATACGACCATGTGGTTGTCTTGGAAACCGCCAAGACATACCTACATTGTCCACTACAGAGGTTGAATATATGGCTCCTACAGAAGCTTGTAAAGAAGCTATTTAACTGAAAGGGCTCTTCAGTGAGCTTAGTGAAGACTTGCAGATTACTACAGTCTTTTGTGATAGTCAGAGTGTCATTTTCCTCACGAAGGATCAGATGTTTCATGAGAGGACAAAGTACATTGATGTGAGGTATCACTTTATACGTGATGTTATTTCTCGTGATGATATTATTGTGAGGAAGGTCAGTACTCATGATAATCCTATTGATATGATGACTAAGTCTCTCCCTATAGGCAAGTTTAAGCATTTCTTGAATTTGGTTGGTCCTAGATGCTGAGATTTGCCTGTGGAGCTTTTGTGAAAGAGGTGGAGAATGTTCTTTTGAAGATTTGTGGAATTCGTGTCAAGGTGGATATTATTAGAGTTTGGTGACTCGAATTCAGTTTGATCCGACCCAAAAAGATCCCAGTGCGACATATATGGTGAAAAGTAAATTATGAAGAAAAAAGGTACGGATCGTTCCCTATTTAATGAGCTTATTATTAGGGTTTTGTATTATGATTAAGGCTTTGAGCCGCCAACTTTGTATTCCACCGTTCATAGTGATTTTTCCTCCTCTGCCTGTGGTTTTTTCCCATCAAAGGGTTTCCACGTAAATCATGTGTGTTCTCTATTGTTCTTATTGTCGTTTTTTCGTCCTAATCTCGTAACAAAGAGTGTGCCATTATCAGAAAAGTGTCCCATCACCTACACTGTGAGAGATCTTGTAGGATCGTGCTACGTAAACCGTGCAGCTCCATGTGCACATACTATTGAGCAGTTAAATATTTAACATGGGAGATGCGTCGAATCAGAGTGGTCGGAAGTGAGTTGAAGGGTTCGACCAAAAAGAGAATAATTATTTAATAAGATTTTTGACCAAGTCAAAATGAATTTTTATATATTAATTATTAGATTAGATATTTTCTTTTTTAATTTATTAATTGACAGTTTCTTATGAATCTGTTAATTAATAATTTTTTTATTAATTTTTTATTTGATTAAGTATCCTAAGACCTCTATAAATTGTATATCTAATGGACGAGTTATTCAATCAACAATGTTAGTTTTGTTATCTTTTTTCTTTTCTATGTTTCTATTCTTTTTATATGATATCAGAGCGATAGCTCTTCTTACCTTATGAGTCATTTTTTCTAATATGACACTTTTCTTCTTATCCATGTGACACTTGCTGTCACCATTATTTTTATTTTTATTTTTATTTTTTTCGAAGTGCCTGGTCTCTTTCTCGATTTATTGCTCGCCACTCTCTTTCCTCATTTCTATCACCCGTCAACTCACGACACGATAGTAGAGGAGAAGAGGAATAACCTCAATGCCTTTGGCCTTGGACTTGATCACCATTCGACTAATTTTCTTTTACCTTTTCTCTTCTATTCATGCATTTTTTTTTCAACAAGAAGCCAAGATACAACATCAATTTGTGTTATTTTTTTTATTTTTGATGGTAGATATTCAGAGATGTCAAATTTGTCTCTAAATTGGATATATTGGCATTCAATGTCCTAAAATACTTGACAGAACCTTCTTTGGTGGTCCTTCAGCTTCAAAAATGTCAAATTTATCTCTAAATTAGACATATTTGTATTCAATGTCCTAAAAGACTTGACAAAACGTTTATTAGTAGTCCTGCAGCTTTAAGATGTCAAATTTGTTTCTAAATTAGACATATTAGTATTCAATATCACAAAAGATTCGATAGAACCTTTATTGGTTGTCTTGCAGTTTTAAGACAACCAACTCCTTCACAAGTCTATCTTAAAGTTCTCTCATCTGTGCTTACTTAGGATAAATTTTCAAAAATTTTATCTACTGAACGGTATATGGACACTAGATCAACTCATCAGGTCATATCAAACTACAATATCTTTAAAAAAGTACTATCATACATTAGTTCGAATACTGCATAAATAGGTGATGACTCAGGTTTGCAAATTTCTAATCTTGGAAACTTATACATTCATTTGTCCAATCGTATTTTTCACATGCATAACATCTTTCATGTTTCATTTATTACTAAAAATTTACTCTCAGCATATCAGTTTTGCCTTAATAACAATGTCTTTTTTCAATTTTATCATGATCATTATCTTATAAAAGATAGAGGAATAAATACTACTGTGTTTCATAGGGGAATAAAAATTACCTTTACTATCTTTAAAATTGTTCAATCAAAGCTTTGGTGAACACACAAATAAATCAGCTTGGCATGCTCGACTTGGTCATTCTTCCCTTCGTATTATTTAGTCAATCATAAACAAGTATGATTTATCTACTTCCTTTACTTTCTCTCCATCTCATTCATGTCAAGCATGCATAGAATCTAAAAGTCATAAGTTACCTTTCTTTTCATCTAATTGTATTTCCAATTTTCCACTTGAAATAATTTATTCTGATATTTAGGGCCCTGCACCTATCTTGTCTAGCCAAAGTTTTCTATATTATGTTACCTTCATTGGTCATTTTAGTGAATATACTTGGCTTTATCCTATGAAAAGAAAATTTGATTTATTAGATATATTCTGCCATTTTCAAAACTAAGTTGACTGATATTTTAATCGTAAACTACTCTCTCTTTATTCTGATTGGGGAGGGAAATATCAAGCTCTTCTTCATCATCTTATCTCTTGTGGAATTGTTCATCGAGTATCTTGCCCTCACTCTCTAGAGAAAAATGGCTTTGCTAAGAGAAAACATAGACATATAGTTGAAACTGCCTTAGCTTTTCTTCATCATACATCGGTTCTACATAAATTTTGGGATGAAGCTATTTGTATTGCAGTATATATCATAAATCGACTTCCTACTCCATTGCTCAATCATAAGTGTCCTTTGGAAAAATATTATAATCAAACTCCTGACTACACCTTTCTTCAAAATTTTGATTGTATATATTATCCATGGTTACGCCTCTACTCTAAAAACAAACTTGACTCTCGTTCCCTATAATGTGTTTTTCTAGGTTATAACAATTTGCACCATGGGTATTGATGCTTGTACATACCAATAGGACAGATATATATTTTACGACATGTTGCTTTTGATGAGTCACTATTCCCTTTTTCAGCAGCTTCTTCAATCTCTTCTCCAAGTACAAGTGACATATTCTTGATGCCACCTAACATTGCAGAAATGATGGCATAGTAGGCCATGCATCGAAGATCTCTAATAACTCCCCTATACCATCAGAATCACCTCAAGTTGCTTCTCCAATCTTAGAAGTCTCACCAATCGAACATAAGATACATTCTAGTTCTAGATCCTTAAATAATACAAGTCCATCATCAAAATCATCATGTCAGTCTACTTCTTCATCACCATCAACCAAGTTGAATGATATTTTAAATCGTAAACTACTCTCTCTTCATTCTGATTGGGGATGGGAATATCAAGTTCTTCATCGTCATCTTGTCTCTTATTGAATTGTTCATCGAGTCTCTTGCTCTCATACTCCTGAGCAAAATGACTCTCCTGAGAGAAAACATAGACATATAGTTGAAACTACCTTAACTTTTCTTCATCATACATCGGTTCCGCATACATTTTGGGATGAAGCTGCTTATACTATAGTATATCTTATAAATTGACTTCCTACTCCATTACTCAATCATAAGTATCCTTTGGAAATATGTTATAATCAAACTTCTGACTACATCTTTCTTCAAATTTTTGGTTGCATATTTTATTCATGGTTAGGCCTCTACTCTAAACACAAACTTGACTCTCATTCCCTACAATATGTTTTCCTCAGTTATAACAATTTGCACCATGGGTATTGATTCTTGTACATATCAATAGGACGGATATATATTTCATGATATGTTACTTTTGATGAGTCTCTATTTCTTTTTTTAACAACTTCTTTAATCTCTTCTCCAGATACAGATGGCACATTCTTGAGACCACCTAACATAGCAGAAGTGATGGCAAACTAGGTCCTACACCGGAGATCTCTAATAACTCCCCTATACCATCAGAAATACCTCAAGTTGCTTCTTCAATCTTAGAAGTCTCATCAATTGAAGATAATATGCTTTCTAGTTCTGGATCCTCAAATAACATAAATCCATCATCAAAATCATCATGTCAATCTACTTCCTCGTCACTATCAACAAGTGATTCAGATGATAATGCTCCTCGTCGCATGCTACCCTTAAGCGACATTTATGCACGTTGTCCACGAATGACAACCCAATATCCTCTTCCAGAAACTCTAGTAGTCTCTTCAAAATTTGTTGAACCAACTTATTTTTCTGAAGCAAATAAGGATCCGAATTGACATAATACAATGGCTACTGAATTTGGTGCACTTCTTCGCAATAAAACATGGAATCTAGTTTCACAAACTTTCTCTATGAATGTTGTGGACTCTAAATGGGTATTTCGTCTTAAGCATCGAGTTGACGGTTCTCTTGAATGGTATAAAGCTTGACTTGTTGCCAAAGAATTTTATCAAAAACTAGGTATTAACTTCAACGACACCTTTAGTTCAGTCATTAAAATTACATCTGTCCACCTGTCATTATCGGTAGCTATTAGTTCTAATTGGCATATACGATAATTAAACCTTTTTAATGCATTCCTTCATGACAATCTTAAGGAAACAATATTTATGGAGCAACCACCTAGATTTATCCATCTATAATTTCCAACTCATGTTTGTCAGTTAAAAAAATTCATTTATGGTTATCGACAAGCTCCTCGTGCATGGTTTCATAGATTATCGGACTGGTTGCAAACTCAAAGATTTTCTGGATCAAAAACTAACTCTTTTCTATTCTATCAATATAGTGATGGATTTATGATATTTTTTCTCATTTACGTGGATGATATTTTAATAACCGACAATGATCAAAAGGGCATTACAACTCTATTAATTCATCTCAATCAAGAATTTCCTATTTGAGATATAGGTAATGCTCATTTTTTCCTTGATATTGAACTTATTTCACATAAAGAACGTTGTCTCCCATCTCAAAGTAAATATATTACTAAGCTTCTTTAATGAGCTAAAATAGATGGAGTACGTCTAGTCTCTACACTAATTGTTATTATTAATTACTCTGCATTTTCTCCTGCTATGTTTGATCTCCAAATTTATCGAAGCATTGTTGGAGCTTTACAATATGTCATTATCATATGATATGATATTACCTTTGCAGTAAATTGTGCTTATCAGCTCATGCATGCTCATACTGAACAAAACTAGGAAGGTATGAAAAGAATACTTCGTTATCTCAAAAGTACTTTTCTATATGGTATTCTTTTATATCGATAATCATTTCGAGATTTACATGCATATATTGATGTTGATTGGGCAAGCTCTCCTGAAGATAGATGCTCTACTAGTGGATATAATATTTCTTGGATGAAATTTTATCTCATGAAATTCGAAAAAGCATCCTACAGTATCTCGTTCAAGCACTTAGGCTGAATATAAAGCTATAGCAAATGCAACATCTAAAATTATTTAGCTTCAATCACTTCTCTCTGAACTTCATCTTGTGTCAAATATTAAACCAAAAATTTGATGTGATAATATTGGAGTCACATATCTAATAACGAATTTAGTCTTTCATGCTCGTACAAAACATGTGGAAATTGATTTTTATTTTGTTCAAGAGTGTAGGGACTCAATAATTATCGATTTCTTATATTTCTACAGAGGATCAAATTGTTGATATCTTGACTAAGTCATTATCCAGGTAATATTTTAATATGCTAACAAGTAAACTCAATGTTATTTTTAACAGTTTCTTTATTAATATTTTATTTGACTAAGCATCTTAAGACTTTTATAAATTGTATATCTCATGAACAAATTATTCAATCAACAAAGTTATTTTTATTAGCTATTTTTTTCTCTATTTCTATTCTCTTTACATAACCGACGGGGCCGAATGAAGATAAGTTGGGTATTCAATCGGTGACGGAGGCTTGATCGACGACGGAGAATCAGAAGTTGGATCAGCAATGGAAGCTTAGAGGCTAGAGGGCTCCAGGAGGCGTAGTACAACATAGACGGAGCAGAGAGGCAATTGCGGGGGCTCAAAAGTCGACTGCGACTTGGGCAACCTACAGGCAGTGGCGATAGGAAATGCAAGTGGTAGTGAAAGGAGGTAGCAACGACAGTGGGATCTGGCCAGGGGAGTGGTGTGCTCTAATGGTAGCACAATTTGTGTCGGAGGCTATGGCAGCCTCGGATTTACACCGGAGGTGGGAATACTGGCGGGATCTATATCGAAGGCGGTAGGATTCTCTAATGTATATCAGAGGCAGTGAGATTTGTCCTGAGGGTGATGATAGTTGCAGGATCTGTGCCAGAAGTGGTGGAAGTGTCAGATCTGTGTCGAAGGCGACGACAACGGCAAGATCTATGTTGAAGGCAGTGGAAGTGAAGGTGACGACAAGTAGGGGAAGTAGAGGAAGTCGCGGCGAGAGGAAGAGGCGTTGATCCTCTCCTCTCTTCTTTCCTAAAGGTGGTAGAGGCGGCATGAGGCAGCGATGACGTAGCGAAGAGGTGGGCGACAGGGTCATGTTGATTCAACAGTTGGAGGAGGTCTGACATGAGAAAACAAAAGGGGCGTGGAGTGTCACTGTGGGTGGTGATGGCGTGAGGGAGGTGGAACTCGTGATAGCCGCGACAACAAGGTGCAACATTGGATCAAGAGAAGAGCGACGACTTCAGCGTGGGGTATCATAAGAGAGGAGCAAAAATAGAGGCGATCCCAGAGTTGGTTGGTGGTTGGGCACGAGGGAGGAGCCTGTTATCTGGTCGGTAACGAGAGGAGAGACGTCGGCAAGATCCTGCTCGGGGCGATCGCGTGAGGTGGCATAAAGGAGATTCGCTCGCCCCCAGCACCCCTGCCAACTTGTCTTAGGGCCAATATGAAGTAGGTAAATCATAAGAGTTATTAGCCCGGATGCTGTGGCTAATATGTGAGAAGGGTGCATGGACACACTGGTTTTATTAGATTTTGATCATCAGACCTCATGATGATAATACCCACGCACTAATCGCCAATTCATCCCATGAAATCTCAACCCTTGATTGTGGCGATTGCGTGAGGGCCTCCTCCCTTGATGGCGGCGTCCCTCCCCTTTCTTTGAAGGTCCAAACACTTAAAAGGGAAGCAGTGGAAAGTCCAAAAATGCCCCCCTATCACCAAGGACTCTTGATAGTCGATTTCACGATGAGACGAAGCGTTGAATGCCTCCTAAGTGGGACAGCTATTTATTGCAGTTACAATTAGAAACATTACTCATTGATATAGACCCCACATGATCGATCGATAGTTAGGATATGAATATCACTATTTTGGGATTTAAGGATTAAAATTATCAAAGTCAGTGTGTCCGTCCTATTCATGTGCTAGTTATAATATCCAAATTAACTAGTAATTTTTATGATTTATCTTCTTCGTTTTAACTTTGAGATAAATTAACGAATATTAAAACGAATGAATCATCTTGTATCTTTTTTTATTGACATAAATTTATCACTTGAGTATTAACTTACTAACGTTTTATTTTATGGGCATGTATCTCCTTTTTATCAAAGAAGAAACAACAGGAATACTTTTAGGCAACAATAAAAAGAGCGATTATAATTATCCTTTTCATCAAATATTATTGTTGCAACATAACTCCTAAAATGGTATCTGTTAATTATTAGTCTTTATGGACAGATGATTAATGCGTAAGTATTATCATTTTAAAATATGAAAGTAAAAATCTGATAAAATTAGGTATCTACTTTTTTCATATATTAATCATAGTATCCGGACTAGTAACTTTTTTGATTTATCTCTTCTATATTAATTTTGAGACGGATTGACGAGAATACCGGAACAAACGAATCATCTTTATCTCGTATCGATCTGCTACTACTAAAATGTATTAAAGTAAATTATATATATTTTTATTTCAATATGCATGTCCAAAAATACTATACCCAAAATATTTTTTTTATTTATTTTATCAATTTTATCAAAATTACATGAACCGGATCGAAATCAAATCGACTTATTCAAAATTATCGTAAAATAATGAATAACTACTATAAAATTATAGCAACCATTAAACTAATGCTACACTATTGATCAGTCAGTTAGATATCTTAAGTGATAAAACGACTAAGTCGATTAAATTCACTGAAATAGTTATTGGCTAGCCATGCAGTCCACTAATATCGAGTGGATTTGATTCAAAAATTCAAAAATTTATTACATAATCTATGTTACGTCTAAATTTACCTTCTTAATATGATTCTTAAAATTAATGTTCTATAGAGTAGTTTTAATAGAATGAAAGTCTCGATGCAATAGTCAAGTTATTATTATATGATCTTGAGGTCACAAGATCCTATATTAATAAGAGTTTTATGCATCGAACTAATTTTTATATAATAGTTTTAACCAACATTAATTGCTATATAGTCTACTCAAATCAAATCTATTGATCAACTAATTAATTTAAAATATAATTAATTACCATAAAACACATTTCGAATAAGAATTCTTTTAACATTAAAAAAAGATATGAAGTTTTAGATTGGACCACAAATTAAATTTAGCTTTTTCATGTTTGACTATATATGCATATTGTTGAATAAATAATTCTCGTCAGTGGAAAATAACAGCAATCTTTGTTTTGTATTGACCGGAGACTTCACTACCCCTCTTTTCTTTCGCTAATTATCAATATTATTAAACAATTATTCAAGTAGTATTTATCTAAAATATCCCTTCATCAAAAGGTATCATTTGAGAGTAACTTTAACTAAAGATATAATTCAATAGAAATTTTCATTAAGTGTATTTTTTTTATATTCAAATTTTTGATAGTTATTATAAATAAAAAAATAATCCACGAAACTTATTTCTCTAACTTTTTTTGTAAAATTTTCTTTTAAAATAAATAAATGATTAATGATTATAGATGATGCACCATTCGAAAGAGGATCATATATTTTTTTTGATAAATAGTTTTATTTATTCTCATCAATTTGATGTCCAACCATCTTCATTTATTTTGATAGAAAATCAAAAAATCACTCTTAATTATTTATATTGTCAAAAAAATATTTTCCTTTGAAAATTATAAAAATAATATCTCATCATAATTTATAAAATATCCTTTTTTATTAAAATTATATTATCTACTTAGTATAATTTTAGTTTAAAATACTCGGAAATAAGTTTAAATATTATTTTAATAAATTTTAAAATAAAATGTATGAAATCACTCTGTGCGTTTGCATCTTACGTAGTGCAATGACGTCATCTAACATTTGGAGAAAATGTTTTCTTAAAATATTTAATTTTTTATATAGGATTGAAAGAGTAATTTTTTATTAATTAAAATTTATTTTATAAATAAGAACCTAATTTTTTTATAGATTAATAATAATGCTAAATTTATGCTAATAAAAATTTTAATTTACATTTTCTTAGAAACTAAATGACTTTTAAAAATTCTTCAATTATCTTCATACATATATATAATTGAATTTAAAAATTTTAATTACTTACGCAACTTTAAATTTTTTAAATTAGATTTGCAATAAAATTAATTAAAAAGAACTTGACTTACTCCTCTTCTTGGTTCATCACTTTTAATCATAGAAAATAATAGTTTCGTTAACCCTCCTTTTCATTAGGTGAGAAATTGGTATCATTTTAAAGATTATAATATGTAAAGATGATAATGTTGAACATACAAAGTTGGATGCCCAAATTTCTTCCATTTAAAAATTAAACTATTATTTAAATAAATTAAAAGGTTAAATAAATAAGTATTATCACTAATTTTTCTTATAATATGACAAAAAAAAATAGACATGATACTTTAGTTATCAATACTCATTAGAGTTTCACTCTAGCGTCAATGGATTTAACTATTTTCTCAAAAAGACATATTAGTTTACATGATCATTATATTTATTTATGAAACGGATCTTGAAATCTATATATTTTATATACCTGAGCTTGATGAAGAAGTCATTGTAATGTAATTATTTTGCATATATGATTTCTCTCTTTTTTCTTTCTTTTCGAAAGCAATCAATTCTTAATATGATGAACATTATTATGCTTTCAGTTTATAGGCAAAGAGAGGACCAAATATATGTGTAACATCCTTTTATTATTCATCCATCATGCATCGGTTGCATATACTTATTTTTATTTACATCCGTTACAAATAATAATAAGTATATATATGTATAGATGAGTTATATTTGATTAGTAACTTCAATTGCATGAAGTTACTTTTGTTTTAATTTATTTTTTTTTTATTTTAAGGCAAACTAATATTAGATAATAATTATTATCTAACATTCTCCCACTTGGCCTAAAATTTAAATTGAATTAAAACTCATCTTCTTATAACATCATAATCACCTTAGTATAATAGAATACTAAATGCAGGTTATAGCCGTTGTATATTATATAATATATTTCCTTCTATATACCACAAACATCAGTATCCTATTATACTAGGCATATAAATGAACATATAATTTCATAATGATCCACAATAATGTTTCTAGGCATTTCATGTTATAACATAGTAATGTGCACATCATCGCTAGAAACTATATATCAGAAACACATAAGTGAGCTCACAGTGTTAACTTAATAAATCATTCAAAGTACAACCAAGACACATTCGATGTACATGTTCCTTAAATACTTTTTATTGTAAACCTTTAGTTAACGGATCTGCAATCATGAGATCCGTTCTAATATAATCAATATACACTCTTTGTTTCTGAACTTCTTCTTTAACTACAAAATACTTTAATTTCATATGTTTGGCACCTCTTGAGTATTTATCGTTTTTTGAGAAGAATATTACTGCAGAATTATCACAATAAATTTTCAGCGGATTGACAATAATGTCGATAATTCCAAGTCCTGAAATAAAATTTCACAACCATAATGCATGGATTGTGGCTTCAAAACATGTCACAAACTCTGCTTCCATTGTGGATAAGGCAATGACAGATTGTTTGGCACTTTTCCATGATACTGCTCCTCCTCCAAGAAGAAATAAATAACCAAAAGTGGACTTTCTACTGTCGATGCATTCGGCAAAATCTAAATCTGAGTAACCAATCACTTCTAAGTGATTTGTTTTTCTATACATGAGCATGTAATTCTTGGTGCCTTGAAGATACCTTAAAACTTTCTTAGCAGCTTTCCAATTATCAATTCCAGGGTTACTTTGATATCTGCCGAGCATTCCAACCGCAAAACTAATGTCCGGTCTTGTACAGGTTTGTACATACATTAGACTTCCTACAACAAAAGCATATGGAATTGAATCCATTTGTTTTCATTCGATATCATTCTTTGGACATTGCATAAGACTAAATTTGTCCCCTTTCTGAATTGGAAAAATTCTAGTTGAACATTTTTCCATATTAAATCTCTGTAGAATTCTTTTAATGTAAGCATTTTGAGACAATCCTAATAGTCCTTGTGATCTATTACGAAATATTTCAATTCCGATCACACAGGATGTCTCACCCATATCTTTCATTTTAAAATTCTTACAAAGAAAATCTTTTGTCTTATGCAATATTTCCAAATCATTAGCAGCAAGCAAAATATCATCAACATACAGGACTAAAAAAATATAACTGTGCTCCCACTGATCTTTTGATATATGCAATGATCAACAACATTCTCTTCAAAACCAAAAGATGTGATGGTATCATTAAACTTAATATACCATTGTCTGGAAGCTTGTTTAAGTCCATATATTGATTTCTTAAGTTTTCACACTAGATGACCTTTTCCTTCCATTGAGAAACCTTCAGGTCGGTCCATATATACTTCTTCCTCAAGATTTCCATTCAAAAAGGTTGTTTTCACATCCATTTGATGTAGCTCTAAATCATAATGAGCCACTAGTGCCATGATAATACGTAAAGAGACTTTCTTTGAGACAGGTGAAAATGTCTCTTTATAATCAATACCATCTTGTTGAGTGTATCCTTTAGCAACAAGTCTAGCTTTATATCGTTCAATATTACCATTCGAGTCACGCTTGATCTTAAAGACCCATTTGCATCCAACTCGTTTGGAACCTTCTGGCAGTTCAACGATATCCCAAACATTATTTTCATACATGGATTGCAACTCTTCTTTCATTGCTTTAATCCATTTATCTGACTCTAAACTTTCTATGGCTTGTGAAAATGAAACTGGATCTTCATAAATTGCATAATCTAATTCTTGCAAATAAGTTTCATAATCTTTTGAAATAACACTTTTTCTTATTCTTTGAGATCTTCTCAATGCTATTTCTTGCGACTTATTTGCATCAAATCTTTGTGAGTTAGTTTCTTCAGGGGATATTTCATCATGTTGTTCAGTATTCATAACTGGGACAACTATTGGAACAATACTGGATGAAGGAATACTTTTAGATAAAAGAATATTTATCTTAACTTCCTTTATATCCACATTTTGTTGTTCGTCGCTCCCACTAACTTCACCATTCTTAAGGAATTTTGCATTACCAGTTTCTATCATCCTTGGATTATGGTTAGGACAATAAAATATGTACCCTTTAGATTTCTCTGGGTAACCAATAAAGTACCCACTAACTGTTTGAGAATTTAACTTTCTTTTATGTGGATTATAAACTCTTGCTTCTACTGGGCAACCCCAAATATGCAAGTGTCACGCCCCGAGACCGGCAGAGTTGCTGATCCAATATAGAATCGGACAGCACCTCCCCTGTCCGACGGACAATTTACACACACATACAAACACACGCAGATAATAATAGGCCTTAGGCCTCAATACAGATATATAAGAATACTAAAACGAAGTATAATGCAGCGGAAAACTATAAAACTCACCAGAGCTGCCCCTGGGGCAGACACGCAGCAAAACAAAGACCCAAAGTCCAACAGAGGACTCAAAAATACAACGCCGAATGAATGAAACACGAATACAGATTCGTGACATAAAACAACTGACTACAATGCAACAACTGCTAGAGTAGAAAATAAAGAAACGCGGAAGCACCAGCTACGGAGTAGTAGGGACCCTGGGACTGGCAACTGGGCTCCTCCGGCGGCTATCAACCTGAAAAACAAAATATTACGACGGGGGGTGAGTCCAAGTGGATTCGCGAGTATATAGAAAGATATGCATGGCGGTAAAATAGCTGAATAAGCTATAAGGAAACAACATGGATACAGTCTCAATAGAAATATCAGAATATGCAAAACTGAACATACATACCAGTAAATCAGCCTATCCTGATCATATAAAGGACTCGTACCATGCGAGCTAGTGCAGGGTCAGTATACCACACATATACCATAAATCCTGTATGTGCATGTCAAACAAGTGCAGCAAATAAATGCAGCAAACACAATCAAGTGCACAATGCATCGTATGCATATGATGCAATGTCATGGTCACCCCCTAACACCAGTCAAGCCACCGAGACAGGCGATACTGTGTCGGCCGAGTGGGTAGAGCTGTGACACTGTACGCACCCTGCTATCACTGCTCCTGAGTGACCGAGTGGACAGGATGCTGGTGGAGTGAACACTCCGCCCCATGTATATATGGGGGAGATATCTCTCTCATCTTCTCTGGTCTATGGGAAGAGAAGGGATCCCTGCTTGCTACCACGCTCCAAAACCACTACCCATGAGCGGTTGAGCGGAGCAATACAGAGCAAATGCACACACGCTACGGTATCCACTAACCCATGAGTGGCCTTGTGTGCAGAAACATGTGCCAGAGGACGTCAGGCTCAACCACAAGGGAGTCGCTGATCGCCGGCATGCAAACAGTGCAGGTATGGTGCATGACTCCAATACATGCAAACCCTACCAGGTCATCGACACATGACTCAATCTAATGTGCACAGGTCATAATCATGAATCATACCCAAACATCATGTCTAGATACACATGCAAGTATAACTAGAATCAACCCGTGCAATCATATCATGGCATGCTAATCAATATCTACAGACTTATGCTTTTACCAATACTATACAGATTCAGATAAACAAATGGTGAGACTGTATAGAAGTAAAATCAGATTACTCTAGGGTCAAGCATAAGTATCAAGCAGGATAACAAAACGATAGCAGGTAAGGTAAACAAGGTCCTACTGCATAAATAAGTGCAAGCCATGCATAAAGATAAACTGGATCTAAGAAAACAAGCAGGAAGTACCCGCCTCCAAAGAGGTGAAGTCCGTATCAAGCAGAAAGAACCACCCGTCAATAATCCGCAATAATAGATCCAGTCAAGTCCCTGTGTCAAGGGCATATTGTTTAGCTACATTAATATAAAATCTATAGCTAAACGAGCTGTCTTAATTAATTAGGATTTCCCTAATCATCCCGTTTCATTTAATTTCCTAATTAAATGATTAGATTCCTAATTACCTCGCATAATTAGGATTTAGGTTCACTTTACATTTAATCACATCTAATTAAATGAATAGGTCCTTAACTACCCCACATACTTAAGGTGTAGATCTATTTCAGATTCAACCCAATCATCCAAGCTAATCTATTCTTAATCCAACTCAATACAACCACCCAAATTTACAGTAGCAGAGTTAATAACCTAACTCTACCTAAATCACAACAAACACCGATTACCTTTTATCTCATTACCTCAAATGGCAGGCCTTCACAGCAGCAACAGAGGAGGAAAAACAAATCCCGAGTCTAGTTTCAATCCTGTGTATCAACCTGCTATGACACATATGGATCAGTCTACGTTCCAATCCTCCATTTCCTGATCCTTCACTGAAATACAAGATTTCTACATATCAATCCTTACCTGAACTTGTATCGCCGACTCTACTGAGATTGAATCCGGCGAGTCCACAAGCTCATGCGAACTTCCTTTTCCTCAGAATTCAGATGCTCCTCCTAAATCTCCAGGTCGCGTAGCCCAAGTGTAGAATCCTAGATTGGCCAAATCAAATGAGCTACGACTGACCAATCTTGACGGAATTGAAACCCTAAGTTTCCTTCGACTCACCTTGACCTTTAGTGAAGTCTCGACGTCGAGGTGTCTGCGGCTAGGGCACGCGAGCGGAGGAAGAAGTCGGCGTCGACCTAGGGCTCACGCCACCAGGAGAGGAGGAAGGCTCGGCTTCCTCTGGGCTACAGGCGATGAAGTGAGGGAGAGGAGAGCATCGGAGCGGTCGGTTGTGGCTAGGGTTCGCGGGAGACGAGAAACAGTGGAGGTCGGCTCTCGATCGATAGAGGAGAAGAAGAAGTTGCGGCGGAACCGAGCCCTAGCCAGCCTTTTATTCATTGTCATTTTACATTTTGGTCCAGCCATTTTCAGCCTAATCACAAGAACACCCCTAGGCTTAATGTTTGGTACTAATTAACCCTTGTAATTATTAGTTTTAATTCATATTGGTCCCTAAGTTTGTGTCCAAGGACTCGGAGACCCTGGAATCTACCTGGTAGCTCTCCGAAAATTTTCCGGAACCTACTCAGAAGTCTCGGATTTAACAGCAAGTGTCTTAAGCTAGATTTCCTATTTGTCCATAACTCAAAAGGAGTCTTTGGAACTGCTTTAGTAGGAACCCTATTAAGTAAGTACATTGATGTTTTTAAAGCATACATCCACAATGATTTGGGTAATGATGAATTACTCATCATACTTCTAACCATATCCATTAATGTACGGTTACGCCTTTCTGCCACACTATTTTGTTGAGGTGTGTATGGCATAGTATATTGTGCACATATGCCATGTTTTTCATGAAGTTTTGTGAATGGACCTAGATGTTGTCCTATTTCATTATACCTCCCATAGTATTCACCTCCTCTATCCGACCTTACAATTTTCACTTTCTTGTCTAATTGCCTTTCAACCTCATTAATGTAGATTTCAAAAGCATCTACTGCTTGAGATTTTTCTTTAAGCAAATAAACGTATCCATAACATGAAAAATCATTATTAAAAATGATAAAATACTTTTCTCCACCAAAAGATGATGTATCAAAAGGTCCTCATACATCAGTGTGTATTATTTCAAGAAACTGAGTGCTTCTTGTGGCTCCTTTCTTCTTATGTCTGGTTTGTTTTCCCTTAATACAATCCACACATAAGCCAAGATCAGTAAAATCTAATTTTGGTAGAATTTCATTCATTACTAATCTTTCTAATCTTTCTTTGGATATATGACCCAAACGCTTATGCCACAAGAAAGCGGAACTTTCACTAAGCATATTTCGCTTAATTCCAATATTTTGATGCACAATAAGTAAGGATTCAACAAATTTATTATCAAGTTTTAATTTATATAAACCATCATTAAGAATTCCAGAGCCAATAAATCTTGAATTCTTATACAAATTAAAACAAGCTTTTCCAAAATTAAAATCAAAACCACAAACATCAAGTTTTGAAAGAGAAATAAGATTCCTTGAAATTGAAGGTACATAAAGAGTCTGTAATAGGTCTAAATGATAACAAGTATCTAAGACCAAAAGATAAGTCCCTATGCCTTCAATCGGAGCCTTCATACGATTTCCCATATATAGGAAATTCTCAATTCGGTTTATGGTTTGGATTGTAAGGAATCCCTGCATTATATTGGATACATGAGTAGTAGCACCAGAGTCAAGCCACCAAGTATTATGAGAAACATCAATCAAGTTTGATTCGAAACAAACATAAGTTTTTAATATACCTTTCTTTTCGAACCAAGCCTTGCGTTTAGGACAATCCTTTTGATAATGTCCTTCTTTCTTACAAAAATGACACTTATCATTATTGTGTTCCTTCTTATCAACCTGAGGAGCTTTAATTGATCTTTTCTTTTTCTTGAAACATTTGGCTTTTGCTTTTAGTACTTTACCAGCTCCTTGAATAGTAAAGTTGATGGAATGACTTCCCAAATTCTTAAGTCTATTTTCCTCTTAAATGAGTTTGCTTATCAATTCATTAACATTCCACTTTTCCTTAATAGTGTTATAGTTAATTTGAAAAACACTATATTCAGGAGGCAATGAGTTCAGAATAAACTGAATCAAGAAGGAGTCACTACAAGAAAAAAAGCTAAAACACAACATTTGAAAGACAACGTTTTTTTTAAAAAAGCGTTGTCTTATTTTTTTTAACAACGCTTTTAGTGAAAACCGTTGTCTATGTTTTTTATTTCTTATTAACGACAACGCTTTGCAACTAAGCGTTGTCTATTGGTCATTTTTTTTGGATCAAAGACAATGGGTTTTAAAAAGCGTTGTCTTTGAATATTTTTTTAATATATATAACAACAATTTTTTAGTAAGTGTTGTGTATGTAAAAATATGATGTAAAATAAATAAATAAAATAAAATAAAATCCAATGAATACAAAATTAGAAATTTCTATTTTTATATAAATTAGAAAATTCTATTTTTTATATATAAATTAGAAATTTCTATTTTTTTAATATAAATTAAAATTTCTATTTTTATATAAATTCCTGATTTTTTATAAATTCTTGTTTTTTTGTGTTATAGATTTTATATGAAAAAAAGATAAAACACAACATTTAAATACAAAATTAGAAAATGCTGTTTTATATAAATTAGAAATTTCTGTTTTTTATATAAATTAGAAATTTCTGTTTTTATTCTCCAATCTTGATTTTTTATAAATTATTATTTTTTTTATGTTATAGATTTTATATGAGCCCGTGTCCTAAGTTCCCTAACGCATCGCAGCGACTCAGCTTCCTCCTCCCCGATTTCCTCACTCGCCCATCCCCGCCGACGCCGACGCTGACGCCTACGCCGTCGGGCCACCTCCCCCTCTTTGAGCTTGCGATCCTTTTCTCCTCCTCCTTCCCTCTGATTCGCCGATCACCGGAGATCATCACTCGACGTCAACCCCTTTCTTTAGCAAGCTCACCAGCTAATCAATCGATCCATCGCCTGATCGCCGGCCAAGCTCCCGATTCATCGCCACCGATGCAATAGTTTGAAGTCGGGAATTCTGATCATGCCAAGTCTGTGCAGAGGTGCCGCGCCGAGCATCACAGGTAAGATTTTGGATGCATTGAGTTTGATCTTGAATAGTGTTAGGGTTGGACTGGTTCGTTTGCCTTTGGTATTGAATTCCTGTTATGAGTTCTTACAATGGATCATTTGTTTGTGAACTTCAGTTTTTACGGCAACCTACTATGTTCTATTTTTTTTTTACATATTGTTGGATTTTAGGAATGAATTGGAGGTAGCTTTTGATCCTAATGCAGGTCCTGTTGTGCGAACTTTCTGTTTAAAATTAGTTTTGTGATCTTTTGCGAGAAGTTTCTGATTTGGTTTTGTGTGCTTTTGCTTTGCCGTGAGGATATGTTGTTTGTGGGATTTTTTGCTTTGCCGTGAGCTGCTTGTGGGATTTTTGCTATGACAAGCATTTGGTAATGTTTTATGTTTAGTAATGATTTCTATTTAAAATTGTTTTCAATTTAGTTTGCATATTGTTGGATAATCATATTGTTGGATAATCAAATTTTGTTGCATAATCATATTGTTTGATTATTGTTAGATAACATCATATTTAATACTTGTGTTTGTGTTAATATTTTGTTATATTATTTACAACTATTTTGAAGGTATTAGCTCATTGTTGGTTGATTAGTTATGACAAGAATGGACAAAGAATGGATGTCAAAGGATAGGCTATCACGTGAATATGAGAATGGAGTAGGGTCTTTCTTACAATTTGCAATGGAAAACACTGACAATCCAAATGCAATACCTTACCCATGTGCAAAATGTGATAATCTAAAGAAAAAAAATATTCAAACTATAAGGGCACATATGTTTTGTAATGGTATGGATTTGACATATCATACATGGATATGGCACGGCGAAAGATCAACAATAGGGGCCTCACATACTAAAAGTGATCAAGTACGGCCAAATGAACAAAAATATGTTCATGAGGAACCAATAAAAATGGTACATGCTGCATATGATAGTTATGCTGAGAATCCAACCCAATTCAAAAAGCTACTAGAAGAGGCCGAGAAACCCTTATATCCTGGATGCACTAAATTTACAAGGTTATCTGCAGTTGTGAAATTATTCAACTTGAAGGATAAATATAGTTGGAGTGATAAAAGTTTCTCTGATTTACTCAGTTTGTTAGGAGAAATACTTCCAGATGACAATGAATTGCCTTTATCATTGTATGATGCAAAGAAAAGCTTATGTGCATTAGGGATGGATTACATGAAAATTCATGCTTGCCCTAATGATTGTATCTTATACCGAATGGAGTATGAGCATTTAACAAATTGCCCTACTTACGGGATGTCAAGGTGGAAATTGGGACAAAAAAATACTATAAATGAGGGAGTTCATGCAAAGGTTCTATGGTACTTCCCCCCTATTCCAAGATTTCAAAGAATGTTCAGGAATAAAGAGATATCTAAGGAGTTGACTTGGCATGCTGATAAAAGACTTAGTGATGGATATTTACGTCATCCAGCAGATACACCATCTTGGAAATTAGTTGATCGCAAGTGGCCAGATTTTGCTATTGAGGCAAGAAATCTCAGATTGGCAATATCAGCTGATGGGATGAATCCCCATGGATTAATGAGTTCTGCATATAGTTGTTGGTCAGTTTTAATGATTACTTATAATCTCCCTCCATGGTTGTGTATGAAGAGAAAATTTATGATGCTCACATTATTAATTTCTGGTCCCAAACAGCCGGGAAATGATATTGATGTTTACTTAGCACCTCTAATTGATGACTTAAAATGCTTATGGGATATAGGTGTTGAAGCATATGATGCATATCGACAAGAAACATTCTTGCTTAGGGCTATCTTACTATGGGCGATCAATGATTTTCCAGCATATGGGAACATGTCAGGTTGTATTGTGAAAGGACATCATGCATGTCCTATTTGTGGTGAGGAAACCTATTCAACAAGGTTGAAGCATAGTAGGAAAATGTCATATACAGGTCATAGAAGGTTTCTACCTGCAACTCATCCTTATCGAAGGCAATGAAAGGCATTTAATGGGAACCAGGAGTTTAACCCTGCACCAAAACCATTAAGTGGCGATGAAGTTTTTGAAAGAGTTGAAGGAATTAATTATCATTGGGGGAAAATGAGTGGGAAGTTTCAGTCGAAGAAGGATGATGTAAAATCATGTTGGAAAAAGAAATCAATATTCTTTGAACTTCAGTATTGGAAACATCTACACATTCGACATATTCTTGATGTGATGCACATTGAAAAGAATGTATGTGAAAGTCTTATCGGAACCTTACTAGACATTCCTAGAAAAATAAAGGATGGAGTAGCAGCGAGATTAGACCTTTTGGAAATGAGTGTCAGGACAGATTTGGCACCAAGGATGGGGGAGAAGAAAACATTTTTGCCAGCAGTCTGTTATACACTTAGTAAGGATGAGAAAAGAAAAATTTTGAATTCTTTGTTTGGAATACAACTTCCATCATGTTACTCATCTAATGTTAAAAACCTCGTGTCATTGAAGGATTTGAAACTTGTTGGCCTTAAGTCACATGACTACCATGCTTTAATGCAACAATTGCTTCCAGTGGCCATTCGTGGCGTCTTGCCCAAACATGTTAGAGACACTATCACTCGCTTGTGTTTCTTCTTCAATGTGTTATGTAATAAAGTGATAGATGTCTCAAGGTTGGATGATATGCAAAGAGAGATTGTGACGATATTATGTTTACTTGAAAAGTATTTCCCTCTGTCATTTTTTGATATAATGATTCATTTAACTGTTCATCTTGTGCGAGAGGTGAAATTGTGTGGACCAGTTTGGTATAGGTACATGTACTCATTTGAAAGATACATGAAGATTTTGAAAGATTATGTGCGAAATCGCAATCGACCTGAAGGGTGTATTGCTGAATGTTATATTGCTGAAGAAGCTGTTGAATTTTGCTCAGACTATCTGTGTAGTCTGCACACGATTGGGATACCATCAAGTCATCAACAACTAGAACTTACTAAGTCTTTATCAGGTGCAGAAGTCCACTCCATTACTCACGATGAGTTAAAGCAAGAACATCGTTACGTATTGGCAAATGATGCTGAGATTGATCTCTATATCGAGTAATGTATCCAACTTTTTAATATTTTCTTGAGGTTTGCTTACGTTCTATTGGTTTATTTAACCTAATAATTTGATTAGGGAACACATGGCTTATTTGAATGCAAGATTTCCTCGTAAGGCTAAGTCCAAGAAGTGGTTACAAGATGAGCATAACAGAATGTTTACTACCTGGTTGCGTGATCATGTAAGTTCCTTTAGTATTACATATTAGCATACATTCATTATCATATTTATGCATCACTAAAAATTTATTGCATAAAATTTGTAGGTTGCACATGTAGTTGGTCATTCCACTCATCAAGTATCAGAACGATTGAAGTGGATAGCACGTGGACCTAACAAGCAAGTCTTAAAGTACTCTAGTTATTTGATTGATGGGGTTACTTATGCTACAAAACAGCGTGATGATATACGAGTTGTTCAAAACTCCGGAGTCAGCTTAGTTGCAAAGACAATGCAAGTTGCTAGTGCAAAGGATAAAAATCCTATTGTGTCAGATATGGTTTTTTATGGAGTTATAGAAGAAATATGGATAGTTGATTACCATAAATTTCAAATTCCAATGTTTAAATGTAATTGGGTGGAGCATAATAACGGTATTAAAGTAGATGATCTTGGTTTCACGTTGGTAAATCTCAATAGACTCGGATTCAAGTCTGACACTTTTATCTTGGCCAGTCAAGCAAAGCAAGTATTTTACATTGAAGATCCTGAAGATCCTTTATGGAGTGTTGTACTTGCAACTCCAAACAGAGAGTACTTTGAATACCTAAAGGGCGAAGAGTTAGAGGACACTTCAATCCACTATCAATGTTTTAGTAGGGGGTTACCATCGATGGATATTGACACAGAAGATGATAATGAACCACCGTGTATTCGTGAAGACTGTGATGGAAATTGGGTTGACAATATTTAATTGTTGATTTTTTCCTTTTGAATATAAGTTTGTAAACATGATAAAGAAGCTGCTGTTGCGAATAAATCTTTAGTCACCATGCGTTTGTAAAGTTGATTAATTGTTATTCATATTTACAACTTTTGAATATTTGTGGATAACATGATAAAGAGTTATTGTTTCAATGTTATGTGTACAGTTTGATAAAGAGTTATTGATTTAAACTGTGTTTTTGATAAACTGTGTTTAACTGTGTTTTAATTGGTATTGTTTACAGCTTCGGGATTGCCGAAGAAGCTGTTGTTTACAGCTTCATTTACTGCTTCGAGACTGCCGAAGAAGTTGTTGGTTTATCTGCTGCGTTTTATCAGATTTTTTGGTGCATTTTTTGTTTAATCTGTTGTGTTTACAGATAATGACTGTGTTTATAAATCTGCTGCGTTTACAGATAATTGCTGCGTTTACAAATCTGCTACGTGGTTATACATTTATCTGCCGCGTTTACAAATCTGTTGCGTTTACAGGTTTTTTATTGTGTTTTATCTATTTTTTTGCTGTGTTTTTTGTTTAATCTGCTGCGTATATAGATAATTGTTGCGTTTACAAATCTGCTGCGTTTATAGATAATTGTTGCGTTTACAAATCTGCTACGTTGTTATACATTTATCTGATGCATTTACAAATCTGCTGCGTTTACAGGCTGCTGCATTTTTTTCTGCTGTTGCAAAACCAATTCTGCTGCGTTTTATAGGATAATTGTTGTGTTTACAGTGTTTAATCTTCTGTTGTTTTTTTCTGCATGTTTATAACTACAAATCTGCTGCATTTTATATCTGTTTTTTTCTGCATGTTTTATAACAACAAGCTGCTGCGTTTTTTTCTGCTGTTGTTTACAAATCTGTTGCGTTTTATAGGATAATTGTTGCGTTTACAGTGTTTAATCTGCTATTTTTTTTTTGCATATTTTCTACAACGTTCCACCATTAATAGAAGTTGTTGACTATATGGAATCCTCTACAAAGCTTAAATCAAGTGACACGGTTGCAAAGAGTAAGAGATTAGGACAACATACGACACTGGGAAAGGGTAAAGAAACAATTACTTGTGCCACGGGAGAGAGTTGGGATGGTAATACAGTGTTGGATTCTACAGACACCAAAACCACAAGAACGCCTAGAGGTCGTACCCACTTGGATAAGCTTGCTAGGCAAAGGATCCAAGGAATTAGAAGGGATGTAGCATTCAATAAACTAGGACAACCAATAGGAGAAGCTGCTGTTGCAATGCAAAGTTATATTGGTGTGCTTGCTCGAGAAAAGGTTAATATTAGATACAAGACTTGGAAGCATGTCCCAACTGATGTTAAAGAATTGATATGGGAATCAGTAAATGTAAGTTAGCATATTTTAACAAGTCTAATATTCACATATAATTGTTATATTTTATTGTATTTCCACTTCTATTATTTACAGTTGACGTACAATGTTGACACAAGGTGGAAGACGGGATGCTTGAGATCAGCAAACAATAAGTGGCGTCAATACAAAACTCATCTCACCCAAACATTCATTTTAAGCAAGCTTGATAAACCTAAGGAGTTGAATGAGCCACCTACTGGCTATGATATTGCAAGAGATGATTGGAGTTCGTTTGTCATTAGTCGCATGTCTGAAGATTTCATTGTAAGATTTTTAATTTATTCTTTTTAAACTAATCGAGTAAGAGACATTATTTATATTAAAATTTGATATGTCGTATGTTTAGAAACTAAGTGATCGACAAAAAAGAGAGAAGAAAAAAATATATATATCCTCATCGACTTTCACGTAAAGGATATGCACGCTTTGCTGAAGAAATAGTAAGTTTTTTTAAAGCATATTTTCTTGTTATAGTATTTTTAAAGCATAATTCATAATATGATTTCACATTTGTTACTGGATGTTCTTTGTTGTAGGCGACTGAATTATATGATGATGATGACATTAACAGAGCAATTATGTGGAAGAAAGGATGAGCCAACAAAGAAGGAGACTTTGAAGGCGATGATTTGATGGAAAGAGTTCAAAAGATTGTAAGCAAATTACTTAATATACATGTCACGCCCCGAGACCCAGGAGCCGCTGTTCCAATATAAAATCGGACAGCACCTCCCCTGTCCGGCGGATAATTTACACATACAAACAGATAAATATTTCACAACCACGCAGTTAAATGGCCTCAGGCCTCCAATCCATGCAGAAATAGCAGTTATAAGACTATAACTATCGTAAAACCAAAATACGATCTCACCTGAGCTGCCAGGGGGCAGGAACAAAGCCAAAACCCCACGAAGTCCAACATAGGACTCAAAAGTACAATACCATCGAATAAAACATGAATACATGTTCGAAACCTGGCAACGGAAGCAAAATGTATACTACAAGGTCCATAACCAAAACAACGTAAATATAAAACCAAGCAGGGCTCCTCTGGAGCTGGGGACTGGCTGCTAGGGATCTCCTGGCAGGCATCAACCTGAAATAAAATGTATGGCAACGGGGTGAGTCCATAGCTCAGCGAATACCCAAGAGATATGCATAGAAAGTTATACTAACAACAAGAGTTTAGCTAATACAGTCTCATAACAACAATAGGGAAAGACTGGAACTGAAAATACTGGGTAAGTACATACCTGAATCCATCTAACCTGGAAAGAGGGTAATAAGTACCAAGGGAATATCAAAAGACATATAATCTCAGATAACAAGTCTCCAGAATATGCATGTCAAACAAGTGCAGCAATCAAGTGCAGCAAACAATGCACGATGCAAAATATGCACATGGTGCAATGCCATGGTCACCCCCTAACTCCAGTCAAGCCACCGAGACAGGCGATACTGTGTCGGCCGAGTGAAGTAGAGCTGTGACACTGTCAGCACTCTGCCATCACTGCTCCTGAGTGACCGAGTGGACAGGATGCTGGTGGAGCTATCGCTCCGCCCCATGTATATATGGGGGAGATATCTCTCTCATCTTCTCTGGTCTATGGGTAGAGAAGGGATCCCTGCTTGCTACCACGCTCTGAAACCACTACCCCTGAGCGGACGAGCGGAGCAATACAGAGCAAATGCACACACCCAGCGGTATCCACTAACCCATGAGTGGCCGTGTGTGCATATCATGTGCCGGAAGACGATTAGGCTCAACCACAAGGGAGTCGCTGATCGTCGGCATGCAACAATGCAAGGATGGTGTATGATAGATACACATACCTCCCTCCCCAAGTCCTCAGTATACTAAGTCTCAGTCTGAAATCCTACAACAGGATATACAGGTAACCTACAAGGTATACTGGCTAAAAACTACAGATCCCTCAAGGTCAAAGACAGGGGATACAACACGATCTCTAAGCATACATATAGATATGACAATACCTGAGACTGTATGGAACTACAATATAATAACTCAGGGATAAATCACATGTATCTAGGACCGACATAATAAACAGGGACAACCAACAAGTATCCAGAACAGGCATAATAACCAGGGATAAACAACAAGTATCCAGAACAGGCATAATAAACAGGGATAGCGTATAATCTTACTGCTATCTATAACAGTCTATGCATAATCACATGACAATATCAAAAGAGATCAGTCAAAGGGTACCCGCCTCCAAGAGTGGAAATCCGTATCAAACGCGATAGAATCACCCGCCAATATCAGCAATAAAAATCCAAATCAAGTCCATGTATCAAGGACAGATTTAATTAGCTATTACAAGAATAGTAACTAGCTAATTAATTCCTAATCCATTCTAGGGTTTAACCCAATTGTCCCCTTTCCTTTAATTACGTCTGATTAAATAGAACGATTTCTAATTACTTCTCGTAATTGAAATTAGGTCCAAACCCAAATTCAAACACTAACACAAGACCCATGAACAAACCTAATTATTTCCCTTATGAATCCAAATCATGGTCTAATTAAAGTTCACAGAGCTTACCTTAATAAGCTCACGGTAGGGATCTCCTACAGCTCCACCACAGCAGGATTCAACTCCGATCCCCTAATCAAATCTGAGCATCAACAACAGACATCCAACTTCAGTAGCTAATCCAATGAAGGAGTTGCTAACACAAACTCAATCACAACTACGTGCACAATCCAATTCAATTACAGATTTAGCAACCACTGGAATAACGAACCTAACTCCACATGTATCAGAGCATTACAATTAATTTACCTCTTATCCCAGTTCCAAACCGCAGAGCATCGCAATAAGATTCAACTCCAATTAACAGCTCACGGTCAGCTCACACACTGATCAAGAACAGGGAAATTTCAAAACCAAGATCTAGTATACGCAAGATCCATCAACTCCAAACTCTAATCCTAATTATCCATTATCAACTGATCAAGAAGGAACCTATTGAACCAAAATCTTACCTAGGGTTTGCGTCGACGCTACCCTTTCCTCCGATCTCAAGCTGTTCCACAGAAAGCTAAGAATCCCAACGCCTCGATCCAGCAAACGATCCAAATCCTCAGCCCTGAGCCTCTCTTCCCTCCCGAATATCGGTCTCGATCTTTGACCAAAGAGAAGGCTCGCGATCCGCTGCTCGTGTAGGGAAAAGCACAAGAGATGAATGAGATCCCACCCTTGATGATCAGAGAAGAGGGCTCGCCGAGTCTCCCAGAGGAAAGGACGATCGAGTGGGGAAAAGGGAGAGTGCGTCGGCTCGATGGCAAGGAGGAGGAAGGAAGCGGCGTCGGGCGGAGGCTGAGGGGAATTGTGTTGAGAGCAGCGCAAAGATAGGGCTTCGGCTTATATGATGTGATTTTGCAATCTCATCCTTAGGTTTAAGTTTTCTTTACGCATTAGCCCTTGAAACTATTTGTTTCATTACATTTAGATCCCTACCTTTGTGCCCAAGGACTCGGAAGCCCCGGAACCTATCCGGTAATTCTCCGAAAATTTCCGAAACCTAATCAAAAGTGTCGGATTTAACATTCTCCCCCACTTATAAAAATTTGGTCCCCAAATTTTGTTATTCACTATAGTAAACACTACTAAGAAGTATGCTGACATAAATACTGAACCGTAATTAATCACACATACCTCAAGTGAACAGGTGGGGGTAACGAGCTCGGATGACATCCTCAAGCTCCCAGGTAGCCTCCTCATCTGAGTGATGCTGCCATCCGACTTTAACAAGCCGGATTGTCTTGTTCCGCAACTGACGCTCTCGGTGACCCAAAATCCGTACATGAATCTCCTCGTAAGTCGCGTCAGGCTGAAGTGGAACTGAGACATCCGACAACACATGTGAAGGGTCTGGTACGTATCTCCTCAGCATCGATACGTGGAACACATCGTGTACACCGGTGATGGATGGTGGAAGAGCCAAACGGTAAGCCACTGCTCCAACCCTCTCCAGAATCTGGAACGGACCGATGTAACGCGGAGCAAGCTTACCTCGAAGACCGAATCGTTTCACCCCTTTCGTGGGTGAAACTCGCAGAAATACATGATCACCTACAGAGAACTCCAGAGGTCTCTGTCTCCGGTCGGCGTAACTCTTCTGACGATCCTGCGCCTCAGATATCCTGCGTCTGATGGTACGGACTAACTCTACCTCGTGCTGAGCTCTCTGAGGTCCTAACAGCTGGGATTCCCCAACCTCCTCCCAGAGGGTGGGTGTCCGACAAGGCCTATACAACGCCTCATACGGTGCCATCTGGATAGCCGCATGATAACTGTTGTTGTAGGCGAACTCGACAAGGTGTAGATGATCCTCCCAACTACCTCCGAAATCCATAACACAGGCTCGTAGTAAGTCCTCCAAGGTCTGGATCGTACGCTCTGACTGACCATCGGTCTGTGGATGGAAGGCGGTACTAAATCTGAGCTCGGTACCCATGGCCTTCTGCAGACTCTGCCAGAAGCGTGAGGTGAAACGCGGATCTCGGTCAGAGATGATACTCAATGGTATGTCGTGTAATCTGATGATCTCTCTGCAATATAGCTCTGCTAGTCTGTCCAAGGAGTCTGTCCTCCGAATGGCCAAAAAGTGTGCAGATTTGGTTAATCGATCAACGATCACCCAAATCGCATCGTGTCCTCGCTGAGTCCTCGGTAATCCTACCACAAAATCCATAGTAATGTGTTCCCACTTCCACTCGGGAATGGGAATACTCAGAAGTAGCCCAGCAGGTCTCTGGTGCTCCGCCTTAACCTGCTGGCATACCAGGCATCGGGCTACGAAGCCAGCAATATCTCGCTTCATTCCGTTCCACCAATAGGAACGTCTCAGATCCCGATACATGCGAGTGGCCCCCGGATGGATAGCAAATCGGGAGCGATGTGCCTCCTGTAATAGCTCCTCCAAAATAGGGTGGCCCTCGGGTACGCAAAGTCTCCCGCGAAAATACAAGACACCCGCGTCGTCTCGTGTGAAATCAGACTGCTGCTCTGTGGCTGCTCGACTGCCGAGGGACTGCAGATGCTGATCGCTCACCTGAGCCTCTCTGATCCTCGTCCGGATGGAAGACTGAGCAACAATGGTCGCCAGAATACCCCTCTCAGTCTGACCCTGCTCCTCTAGACCCAACTCTGAGAAACCCCGGACGATCTCGGTAACCAGAACTCGGTGGTAGGCCAGAACCCCTCTGGACTTCCTACTCAAGGCGTCAGCAACGACATTAGCTTTCCCAGGGTGGTAGCTAATGGTACAATCGTAGTCCTTCAGGAACTCCATCCACCTCCTCTGTCGGAGGTTGAGCTCCTTCTGCGTGAATAGGTACTTGAGGCTCTTATGATCTGTGAATATCTCAAATGTGATCCCATACAAATGATGCCTCCAGATCTTCAGTGCAAAGATAATGGCTGCAAACTCTAAATCGTGAACTGGGTAGTTCTTCTCATGCTCCTTCAGCTGTCGAGAAGCATAAGACACTACCCGCCCGTGCTGCATCAGAACGGCGCCCAATCCCTGATAAGATGCATCCGTATAAAGCACAAATCCGTCCTCTCCTGATGGAAGAACGAGGACGGGTGCCGACACTAATCTCTGCTTCAGCTCCTGGAAACTAGACTCACAAGCCTCTGACCATGAAAACTTCACGCCTTTCCTGGTAAGGCGTGTCAGCGGCATAGCAATGCTCGAAAAGCCCTCGACAAATCGTCGGTAGTAGCCGGCCAATCCCAAGAAACTGCGAACCTCCTGAACTGACTTCGGCTGCTCCCAACTGGTGACAGCCTCGATCTTCTGGGGGTCTACTGAAATACCACGGCTGGAAACCACGTGCCCCAGAAAACCGACTGAGGATAGCCAGAATGCGCATTTGCTGAACTTCGCAAATAAGTGCTCCCGTCGGAGGATCTCCAAAACTATGCGAAGATGCTGCGCATGCTCCTCCTCAGAACGCGAATAGATCAAGATGTCATCAATGAAGACAATCACAAACTGATCTAAATACTCCAGGAATATGCGGTTCATCAAATCCATGAATACCGCTGGAGCGTTGGTAAGCCCAAATGGCATTACCAAGAACTCATAGTGCCCATATCTACTGCGGAACGCTGTCTTCTGAATATCTGAGTCTCTAACCCTCAGCTGATGATATCCGGACCGCAGATCAATCTTAGAATACACTGTGGTGTCTCTGAGCTGATCAAACAAATCCTCTATCCGTGGTAACGGGTACTTGTTCTTAATGGTTACTGCATTCAACTGTCTGTAGTCGATGCATAACCTCAAAGAACCGTCCTTCTTCTTGACAAACAGAACCGGTGAACCCCAAGGAGATACGCTCGGTCTGATGAATCCTCGGTCTAATAACTCCTGGAGTTGGACCTTCAGCTCGTCCAACTCTTTCGGTGCCATGCGATAAGGAGCCTTAGACGCCGGCGCAGTCCCCGGAATCAGCTCTATAGTGAACTCTATCTGTCTCCTGGGAGGAAGACCCGGTAGCTCCTCTGGAAAGACATCTGGGAACTCCCGAACAACTGGAATATCCGGGAGTGAGGCACTACTATTGTCATCCACGCTAATCATCGATAACAGATAACCCTGACAACCCAGTGATAACAATCTCTGTGCCTGGAGCGCAGAAATAACCGATATGCCATCGTCTCGGATGCCGGTGAAATCCCACGAGGGTTGGTCTGGAGGCCGAAAAGTGACCACCCTCGTCCGGCAATCCACGGTGGCATGGTATGCGGTAAGCCAGTCCATGCCGAGGATGATATCAAAATCAACCATCTCCAGCACCAGCAGGTCCACGGTGAGAATCATGCTACCGAAGTCCAGTGGGCAGGCTCTGACCTCCTGAGTGACAGCCAATGACTCACCCGATGGTAAAGATACCGACAGGTGGCGAGCCCTAGCGGTAGGTAGCCTACCAATCCTAGCCAAGAATATCCGTGAAATGAAAGAGTACGAGCTACCAGTATCTACTAATAGATCTGCAGGTACTGAATATAAAGAGATAATACCGCGAAATACTGATCCGTCAGCCCTCTGTGCCTCCTCTGGTGTAACGGCGAAAACTCGTCCAGACTCTGGCGGGGGAGGAAGAGGAGGATACTGCTGTGGCTGCGGTGGTGGCAGAGGCTGGGGTACCGGTGCTACAACCGCAGTCTGAGGCTGATACGGTGCCGACTGATAACTCGGATAGTACTGAGGCTGTGGCATATACTGCTGCGAGGGTGCCGAGACAGAACTCTGAGATGCTGCTGGAGTACTGATGTGCTCATATCCAGGCATACCATAAACCACTGCTAGAGTGACTGTCTGGGGTGGACGAAAAGAATGCTGGGTCCTCCGTCCTCCTCGCGGTGGTCCTGACTGTGCAGTATGACCACTATGTGCGGTATGGCCACTATATGCGGTATGGCCACTCTGGCCCGTGCCTCCAGTCCCCTCGTGTTGTGCCTTCAGGGCACAGTCTCTACTCATGTGTCCCGGGAGCCTGCAGTAGAAACACACTGGATGCCCCACAGGGCAGTCCGTCATGGAATGCTCACGGGAACCACACAAGGTGCACTGAAAACTACCGCTGGTCTTCTTCTGCTGACGCTGCTGAGAATGCCGAGAAGAACCTCTAGAGTAGCGACCAGATTTCTGAGGCCTACCAGATGCCCCAGAGGTGCTCTGAGCTGACTGTCCCTGACCGCCACGCTTCTGTCCCGAGGTCTGCCGTGGCTGAGTCTGAGAAGAACCCTGAGCTGACTCTTTTCCCTTTTTCCTCTCCGCGTTCACCTCCTGCTGTGTCATCTCAATCAAAAGGACTCTCTCCAAAGCCTCACTGTAAGATACAGTACTAAACCCGGCAAGCTTGTGTCGGATATACGCAGCTAGTCCTCTAGTGAAGTGGATCATCCGGGATCTATCCTCGGTAACCAGCTCGGGGCAGAATTCAGCCAACCGGTCGAATTCTGCGCTATACTCCATAACCGTGCGAGTCCCCTGCTGTAGAGTCAGGAACTCCTGTCGCTGAGTCATCTGATAGGATATCGGAACGTAGTGACTCTCGAATGCCTCTCTGAAGACGGCCCATGTGAGATGCTGCTCTCCAATGATCGTGCGCCGCGAGGCCCACTAGGTAACCGCCTCGCCTCGTAAATGGTATGCGGCTAGCGCCGCCTTCTCCCACTCGGAGCAAGCCATGTAATCAAATGTACCCTCCAAAGTCTCCAACCAGTCACGGGCATCCCTAGGATCAGCTCCTCCGTGGAATAATGTGAATCGGCCTTTCACCGACTCTCGCAAAGATAGGGCTTCGGCTTAATATGATGTGATTTTGCAATCTCATCCTTAGGTTTTAAGTTTCTTTACGCATTAGCCCTTGAAACTATTTGTTTCATTACATTTAGATCCCTACCTTTGTGCCCAAGGACTCGGAAGCCCCGGAACCTATCCGGTAATCCTCCAAAAATTACCGGGACCTAGTCGAACGTGTCGGATTTAACATCCTCCCCCACTAATAAAAATTTGGTCCCCAAATTTCGTTTATCCACTATAGTAAACACTACTAAGAAGTATGCTGACATAAATACTGAACCGTAACAATCATACATACCTCAAGTGAACAGGTAGGGGTAGCGAGCTCGGATGACATCCTCGAGCTCCCAGGTAGCCTCCTCATCTGAGTGATGCTGCCATCCGACTTTAACAAGCCGGATTGTCTTGTTCCGCAACTGACGCTCTCGGTGACCCAAAATCCGTACAGGAATCTCCTCGTAAGTCGCGTCAGGCTGAAGTGGAACTGAGACATCCGACAACACTGTGAAGGGTCTGGTGTATTTCCTCAGCATAGATACGTGAAACATCGTGTACACCGGTAATGGATGGTGGAAGAGCCAAACGATAAGCAACTGCTCCAACCCTCTCCAGAATCTGGAACGGACCGATGTAACGCGGAGCAAGCTTCCCTCGAAGACCGAATCGTTTCACCCCTTCGTGGGTGAAACTCGCAGAAATACATGATCACCTACGGAGAACTCCAGAGGTCTCCGTCTCCGGTCGGCTAACTCTTCTGACGATCCTGCGCCTCAGATATCCTGCGTCTGATGGTACAGACTAACTCTGCCTCGTGCTGAGCTCTCTGAGGTCCTAACAGCTGGGATTCCCCAACCTCCTCCCAGAGGGTGGGTGTCCGACAAGGCCTACCATACAACGCCTCATACGGTGCCATCTGGATAGCCGCATGATAGCTGTTGTTGTAGGCGAACTCGACAAGGTGCAGATGATCCTCCCAACTGCCTCCGAAATCCATAACACAGGCTCGTAGTAAGTCCTCCAAGGTCTGGATCGTACGCTCTGACTGACCATCGGTCTGCGGATGGAAGGCGGTACTAAATCTAAGCTCGGTACCCATGGCCTTCTACAGACTCTGCCAGAAGCGTGAGGTGAAACGCGGATCTCGGTCAGAGATGATACTCAATGGTATGCCGTGTAATCTGATGATCTCTCTGCAATATAGCTCTGCTATCTGTCCAATGATCGTCCTCCGAATGAGCTAAAAGTGTGCAGATTTGGTCAATCGATCAACGATCACCCAAATCGCGTCGTGCCTCGTCTGGTCCTAGGCAATCCACCACGAAATCCATAGTAATGTGTTCCCACTTCCACTCGGGAATGGGAATACTCTGAAGTAGCCAGCAGGTCTCTGGTGCTCGCCTTAACCTGCTGGCAACCAGGCATCGGGCTACGAAGTCGGCGATATCCGCTTCATTCCGTTCCACCAGTAGGAACGTCTCAGATCCCGATACATACGGGTGGCACCCGGATGGATAGCAAATCGGGAGCGATGTGCCTCCTGTAATAGCTCCTCCAAAGGGTGTGCCTCGGGTACGCAAAGTCTCCCGCGAAAATACAAGACACCGCGTCGTCTCGTGTAAAATCAGACTGCTGCTCTGTGGCTGCTCGACTGCCGAGGGACTGCAGATGCTGATCGCTCGCCTGAGCCTCTCTGATCCTCGTCCGGATGGAAGACTGAGCAACAATGGTCGCCAGAATACCCCTCTCAGTCTGACCCTGCTCCTCTAGACCCAACTCTGAGAAACCTGGACGATCTCGGTAACCAGTACTCGGTGGAGGCTAGTACCCTCTGGACTTCCTACTCAGGCGTCAGCAACGACATTAGCTTTCCCAGGGTGGTAGCTAATGGTACAATCGTAGTCCTTCAGGAACTCCATCCACCTCCTCTGTCGGAGGTTGAGCTCCTTCTGCGTGAAAGATACTTGAGGCTCTTATGATCTGTGAATATCTCAAATGTGATCCCATACAATGTGCCTCCAGATCTTCAGGCAAAGATAATGGCTGCAAACTCTAAATCGTGAACTGGGTAGTTCTTCTCATGCTCCTTCAGCTGTCGAGAAGCATAAGACACTACCCGCCCGTGCTGCATCAGAACGGCGCCCAATCCCTGATAAGATGCATCCGTATAAAGCACAAATCCGTCCTCTCCTGATGGAAGAACGAGGACGGGTGCCGACACTAATCTCTGCTTCAGCTCCTGGAAACTAGACTCACAAGCCTCTGACCATGTGAACTTCACGCCTTTCCTGGTAAGGCGTGTCAGCGGCATAGCAATGCTCGAAAAGCCCTCGACAAATCGTCGGTAGTAGCCGGCCAATCCCAAGAAACTGCGAACCTCCTGAACTGACTTCGGCTGCTCCCAACTGGTGACAGCCTCGATCTTGCCAGGGGGCAGGAACAAAGCCAAAACCCCACGAAGTTCAACATAGGACTCAAAAGTACAATACCATCGAATAAAACATGAATACATGTTCGAAACCTGGCAACGGAAGCAAAATGTATACTACAAGGTCCATAACCAAAACAACGTAAATATAAAACCAAGCAGGGCTCCTCTGGAGCTAGGGACTGGCTGCTAGGGATCTCCTGGCAGGCATCAACCTGAAATAAAATGTATGGCAACGGGGTGAGTCCATAACTCAGCGAATACCCAACAGATATGCATAGAAAGTTATACTAACAACAAGAGTTCAGCTAATACAGTCTCATAACAACAATAGGGAAAGACTGGAACTGAAAATACTGGGTAAGTACATACCTGAATCCATCTAACCTGGAAAGAGGGTAATAAGTACCAAGAGAATATCAAAAGACATATAATCTCAGATAACAAGTCTCCAGAATATGCATGTCAAATAAGTGCAGCAATCAAGTGCAGCAAACAATGCACGATGCAAAATATGCACATGGTGCAATGCCATGGTCACCCCCTAACTCCAGTCAAGCCACCGAGACAGGCGATACTGTGTCGGCCGAGTGAAGTAGAGCTGTGACACTGTCAGCACTCTGCCATCACTGCTCCTGAGTGACCGAGTGGACAGGATGCTGGTGGAGCTATCGCTCCGCCCCATGTATATATGGGGGAGATATCTCTCTCATCTTCTCTGGTCTATGGGTAGAGAAGGGATCCCTGCTTGCTACCACGCTCTGAAACCACTGCCCCTGAGCGGACGAGCGGAGCAATACAGAGCAAATGCACACACCCAGCGGTATCCACTAACCCATGAGTGGCCGTGTGTGCATATCATGTGCCGGAAGACGATTAGGCTCAACCACAAGGGAGTCGCTGATCGCCGGCATGCAACAATGCAAGGATGGTGTATGATAGATACACATACCTCCCTCCCCAAGTCCTCAGTATACTAAGTCTCAGTCTGAAATCCTACAACAGGAAATACAGGTAACCTACAAGGTATACTGGCTGAAAACTACAGATCCCTCAAGGTCAAAGACAGGGGATACAACACGATCTCTAAGCATACATATAGATATGACAATACCTGAGACTGTATGGAATTACAACATAGTAACTCAGGGATAAACCACAGGTATCTAGGATCGACATAATAAACAGGGATAACCAACAAGTATCCAGAACAGGCATAATAACCAGGGATAAACAACAAGTATCCAGAACAGGCATAATAAACAGGGATAGCGTATAATCTTACTGCTATCTATAACAGTCTATGCATAATAAGATGACAATATCATAAAGATAAGTCAAAGGGTACCCGCCTCCAAGAGTGGAAATCCGTATCAAACGCGATAGAATCACCCGCCAATATCAGCAATAAAAATCCAAATCAAGTCCCTGTATCAAGGACAGATTTAATTAGCTATTACAAGAATAGTAACTAGCTAATTAATTCCTAATCCATTCTAGGGTTTAACCCAATTGTCCCCTTTCCTTTAATTACGTCTGATTAAATAGAACGATTTCTAATTACTTCTCGTAATTGAAATTAGGTCCAAACCCAAATTCAAACACTAACACAAGACCCATGAACAAACCTAATTATTTCCCTTATAAATCCAAATCATGGTCTAATTAAAGTTCACAGAGCTTACCTTAATAAGCTCACGGTAGGGATCTCCTACAGCTCCACCACAGCAGGATTCAACTCCGATCCCCTAATCAAATCTGAGCATCAACAACAGACATCCAACTTCAGTAGCTAATCCAATGAAGGAGTTGCTAACACAAACTCAATCACAACTACGTGCACAATCCAATTCAATTACAGATTTAGCAACCACTGGGAATAACGAACCTAACTCCACATGTATCAGAGCATTACAATTAATTTACCTCTTATCCCAGTTCCAAACCGCAGAGCATCGCAATAAGATTCAACTCCAATTAACAGCTCACGGTCAGCTCACACACTGATCAAGAACAGGGAAATTTCAAAACCAAGATCTAGTATACGCAAGATCCATCAACTCCAAACTCTAATCCTAATTATCCATTATCAACTGATCAAGAAGGAACCTATTGAACCAAAAATCTTACCTAGGGTTTGCGTCGACGCTACCCTTTTCCTCCGATCTCAAGCTGTTCCACGGAAAGCTAAGAATCCCAACGCCTCGATCCAGCAAACGATCCCAAATCCTCAGCCCTGAGCCCTCTCTTCCCTCCCGAATGTCGGTCTCGATCTTTGACCAAAAGAGAAGGCTCGCGATCCGCTGCTCGTGTAGGGAAAAGCACAAGAGATGAATGAGATCCCACCCTTGATGATCAGAGAAGAGGGCTCGCCGAAGTCTCCCAGAGGAAAGGACGATCGAGTGGGGGAAAAGGGAGAGTGCGTCGGCTCGATGGCAAGGAGGAGGAAGGAAAGCGGCGGCGGGCGGAGGCTGAGGGGAATTGTGTTGAGAGCAGCGCAAAGATAGGGCTTCGGCTTAATATGATGTGATTTTGCAATCTCATCCTTAGGTTTTAAGATTTCTTTACGCATTAGCCCTTGAAACTATTTGTTTCATTACATTTAGATCCCTACCTTTGTGCCCAAGGACTCGGAAGCCCCGGAACCTATCCGGTAATTCTCCGAAAATTTCCGAAACCTAATCAAAAGTGTCGGATTTAACACTTAAACCTTAATTACATATAATATAAAAAAAATAAACAAACAAATAAAAAAATATTACTGAACAAAAGTGGGGCGCAACACATATATATATATATATATATATATATATATATATATATATATATATATATATATATATATATATATATATATATATATATATATATATATATATATATATATATATATATATATATATAGTAAATTAGTCTATAATTTTATATATTTCAAGTAATTTAGAATCAAATAGGATTAGGGTGTCATATGCCAAAAGAGATATAAATACAAAGAAGAGTAATTCGGTCAATTAGTAATAATGGATCACTTGATGTTTATGGATAACGGATAATTTACCACTCTTGTGCATGGTGTCCACAAAGTGAATGGGACAGGCTAGACCAGGATATATAACGATCTGGTAGTTGTCTCCGATTTGACAATGGATGACTTCCTCTATCCTTACCTTCCTCCGGAATTAAGCTACTAATTTACTCGAACAAGAAATTAATGTTGGAGGTTATCAATACTGGAAAATTAAAGCCACCAAAAGATTCTTTAATTTTTTGTTGTTATACAAGCGATATATAAGCTTTTCGAAACGTGCCTACAATATAATGTCCTTCTACTACATAGATTTAATTTTTTGGTGTTTGACACTGACGGACCATATACATGGGGTCAATTCGATGGCTAGCTACTAGGCGCATGGCACCCCTAGCTATCGAGATATATGTATACTAATGTACATTCTTAATACCCTCAGGTTAAAACATAAGAACAAGCAATACACTGCACATTAATCCAATCATCTACCTTTATCTTCGTGTACCAAACTGTCCTTTATAACCCCTATTGCGGCACCATGGCTTTCTTTGTTTTTTATCAATGAGCCTTTGCATCTAATAACGTACTAGAACACAAATCTGCAGGATTTAAAGTGCTACAGTTTGTAATTAAGAGGGAATATTTGCAGAGGCATTTTCTTGAAACGTGATTGTATCTGGGGTTGCTGCACAGATCATCACGTGGAAGAAGATGGGTAGTAGAAGGCATGCCATTCAGTGAGGTAGAGAGATCAAAGAATCCAGCTACAGGAACTCGGAGACACACTGCAGCATGGGAACTTGATCAACTGGCAGATGCTGTAGGATACTGCAGCTAGCTTTTGTTGGGATGCAATGCTTCTCAGTGTTGTGGTATGATGATTAGGTTTTATTATTTCATTTTCATTCTATTTTGTTTTCTTTTTCTCAATCCTGTTAACTAAAAAAAAACTGATTAACAAAATTTTTTCAACCTCGGACGACCGATCCGGTCCCATAAAAATTTTCCACCGACCGTCAGGATAAATCGGAAAGTACTCACGACGGACGATCCAGAAATTCAACGTCTCGAGATTCGCATCCCATTTGGAAAAAAAAATTCTTACAAAATACGTTATAGTTGAGGAACAAGCCGTAAATACTTGAGATGACAACTAATCACCCTTCCATATACTATAATCCTCAATCTTCTTAACTAATCTCTTGAAGGATATGCATTTGATTGGAATCATTTTCCTTTAAATTAGATAACGTTTAATTTATATTTTTCATATTTATTTTTATTTTAATTTTCTTAAAAAATATAATTATTTTTTAAAACGTGTTTAATTTATATTTTATGACTTTTAAATATTCTCAAATTTTTAGAAAACTAATAAATACAAATCAAACATCATTTTTTTAAAAGCTATATTTTCACATTGAAATGAAAATGAAAAATAGATAAATCAAACACAATCTTAGTTTATGAGAAGCTCCATTCATATAATGAAGTTTTAATAACACAAGTTAATACACAGTTACATATAAATAACCAAACTTCTTGTCACTGCAGAAAGCAACCATCGCTTGCAAGAAGGAAACACAAACATGAAAGATGAACAGCACCAATTATTGAAATACATCCAAACAGAGTCCATAATAGTTGTGCCTGCACTTACGATTTCAGAAGTGCTAGTTCATATGGTTGAGCAGCCATTTACATTTTTACAGAACCAACTGTAATAAAGCAAGAATCATAACTTCCTTGGAACAGCTACATAATTTCTCTGCAATAGCTGCATCAATGGCCAAAGAATATGCATCCTGTGGAAACCTCTGGAAACCTTTTAAAGGACCCCAAAAAAAAAAGAGAAGAAGAAGAAGAAGAAAGTATTAGGACGGATTTCTTATACATCACAGTTTCAAGAGTCAAGTTAGAACATATCCTACCTCGACCACAAAATGAGCCCAAAGCTCATTTGATCTACTCTCCAGAACTCCTTTCAGGATTGTCAGCTCTAGGTGCCTAATGATGTTGGCAATCTCGAGAAATAGCCCATAGTCGTTGCATAGAACCTGATGGGATTCATAGTTTATGAAAAGGATGTGGTAAAAATCTTGACAGGAATTGGAAGGCAAGAAGGCCTACCAAGACAGTCATGAGGAAGGAACATTTACTAGTCACAGAGGGAGATGTTGCAAATAATTATTTTTAAATGGTACCTCTACAAGGATTTGCCCTGGCTGATTGAGGTATTCAACAACTACGGGCCATATTTCTTGTTCACTACCCTGTTCACAGGCCTTTTTGGGCTCGCTGGATTCGGTCCCAGGTTTAGCAGAAGTCTTAACCTCAATTTTAACCTGCAAATCAATTTGTAGCCCATAGTCATCCTGGTTTGTCAGTAACAATAGATTACAAGTAGTTTTCTTGAAATATGTTACAGTGTTTGGGTCGTCGTACTCTACTTCTCTAGGACACATTTTAACCATGGTTTTTGCCTCCCAGTAAACAGTACAATTACAACCAGGATGAAGGTATCTCCAAGAGAATAAAGTGTTCAGGGCGGCCTTCATACAGTGTAGCAGATGAAGTTGAGCCCTCAAACCTAGCATCTACATAAAGATGGCTTGTTGATACAAGCCTATTGTTGATGCAAGCTTAATTTAATGTTCTCGATATAACAAGGCTTGCATCTCATAGCTGAAGGTATATAAGCAACCATTAATCACGTAGATAGGCTGGCAGATTAATTTTATTGTGGCTTGAATATTGGCATCATCTGCAATATTTTCACTATTGTCAAGAAAATCAGGGAATGAAAGCCACTAAGATTGAATATACATGCTGCACGCATTACGACTTCATGATAGGTATATGGACAACAAGCATCAGCTACCTAAAAACCCCTTTCAGTTGACAGTTAATTATTCGCAATAAACGTAAAAGAAATGAGCTAAAATGCAGGATAGGAAATGTAAATGATTTACAAACTAGAAAACGATTGTAGTGTGCATATATGCTAAAAGGAGTTGCTTAGAGCCACCTACCTCATGTGAATTCTGTTTCAATTTCTCAGCGTGAGAGGAAATACTTTCTAAGAATAGCATATGGCTTACAGTTCTATCCAACAATGTATCGATGCTGCACTGTATAGCAGAACCATCATCAGAATGCATCATTTCAAGTATGCCAAATTAATTAGTAGCTCAATATTGCTCATCTTACTTTTGATCCATTAGGAATTAGTCCGCGCAATTCCTTAACTCGGTCTTGGATTAATTGTCTGTCTCTTGGCCTCTGTTTGTGGTTGTTGCCATTTCTAGCACCTCTTTTGTTTAATACGGGCAACTTTCGACCATTGTGTACTTTAGTCTTGTGATTAATTTGGTCTTCAGTAGTAGACATACAAAAACTCTTGCATGAATTAGTTGGAGAATTTATAAATCCTTCAGCTTTTGATAGAGATGGGGACCCCTGTTGAATTGTTGGCAAGAAGCTATCCAGGTCCAAAACACTAGATTCACATTTGTTTTCTGTCAAACAAGACTCAACCAGCTCCAGACAATCATTACCAAGTGATCTGAAAGGTTTTTCCCCAATAGAGCTATCATCTGGGCACAACTGTAAGCTGCTCACCACCGCATCTAACAGATCCGTCCCACTTTCTGTAACAAAGCATGCACTAGCATCATCAAATATATAGTCATGATATTCAGATGCCCCAGTTTTTGAGATGGCAACTGAGCTTCCAAGTGTGGTGTCAGAGAAACAGTAAGTATAGTCTTCCACATAAGTCATTCCCCGTGCCTTGTGTAGCTCTTGCTCAATGTGTGAACCTTGAAATATGCTTTCTGTTAAAGAACTAATCTTATTAGCATAATTCTTTTCTGTTTCCTTGTATGAAATATCTTTGAGACTGAGATCATAAACATGATTTTCTTTAGAAGCAATTGTGAAAAAAATCAAAATTAATTGGTTCCATACCTATTTTTTGCTCATTTTGAGTGATGGTAAATTCAGACATTTCACCTTCAGTTATGGTATTTGGGTGATTACCAAACTGTGCTCCTTCAATGGAACCGGACCACATACTGTTGCCCCTTCCCTTAACTGAGTATTCATCTGTATCCAATATTGCATCTGTTCCAAGCATGTGGTCCATCAAGTTTTGTGAAGAATCATGGTCGACCAGAAAAATAGGTAACATGCTGTGGTCCATAGTCAAAAGCTGTTGTGACTGGTCTGTGTTAAATGAACCAAAATTTGAAGTCGAACCATTTCCCAACAGAGGCACAATAGCTGGTGACAAGAGGGGTGAACAATTGATGCCTGAATCTATAAATTCATATGGTCCCAAGCCATGATAAAATGTATAAAAAGAGTTTCTAATGTGAAGTACAAATTCTGAATCTTCAACAACCTGAAGTTACAGAGAAAGATGAATTCATTCAAAATGCATCGTGTATAATAAAATCTCCACAATAATGGATAGAGTCAAAACTCAGAAAGATTATCAGATATTGCAAAATGAAATATATATATGCTGGGCTTGCCTTTATCTTGTAAATTTGATCATGAGAGGAGCTTAATAATGTTTCTTGAACCATGGGGATTATGAAGATTCTTTCATAAGGTTGGTATTCTTGTTTATTTCCTTATGTAATTTACTTATGCATGATTTAAATTGAGCACTTTTGGGATGAATTAGATATGCTGGTTTGCAAATGGGAAACAACTTAGATGTTCTTAAATGATTGGAATGGAGAAATAAGAGAAGAGGGTTTAAATTAAAGGTACTTCATGTGTTTCTTATTGTGTAATAACAGAGCATTATTTGTATGGGCAAATTCATTGTGGGTGTGGTTATTTTTGAAATTATTCTATAATACTTTGAGACATTATTCCTTCGAGCTTATACCTAAGACAACTATTCAATGACAAACAAATCAATAAGTGAAACCCATAAATGAAATAGAAACTTAAAGTAGTCCTTAAGAGAAACCCTGGTTGCATGATCAAACTAACAACCCTGGTTCACATAGTATTAGAAATGTAAAACCAGAGGAAAATAACTACAAATCAAGAATACAAGTAGTTAAAAACCATCTTTAACTAGTGAAGAGAATGTACAGAGTAGAAAACCAATCATTATAAACAAAGGTCTGTTAAAGATGATATAAATTGTCTAACTCCATTGATTCTCTCCAAGAAGGCATAGATGGCAGAAAAGGTTGTTCAATCGCAAAACGGTGATCCTGGATTTTTATCTGGATCAATTATTACTGGGAATGCCATTGGAAATCAAAGCAAGAGCAACTCTGGACAAAGATGGAAGATTGTTTTAGTTCTTTTCCTACCTTCTGAATAGTAGGAAAACTTATTTAAGACTTTGAAAGAAAGTAGAACTTAATCATGAATGCTTTTATTTTTAATCATATTTACTGGGGCATTTGATGGGGAGTCTCGGTGCAATAGTAAAATTGCAGCCATGTGACCAAAAGGTCATAGTTTCGAGTTTCGAAAATAACCTCTTGTAAAATAGGGTAAGACTGCGTACAATAGACCCTTTCCTAGGATCCTGCATTGGCGGGAGCTTCGTACACTGGGTTGCCCTTTTTTATTTAATGAGGCATTTATTTTTAGTTGATGTATAACATTTATATGAACTCATGGAACTCCAGCCACAAAGAAAATATAATAGCAAGTGGAATTAAACATTAAAATACAAGGATAAACCATACTAGTAGACAAGAGGACCAACCGTTTCTAATGATCCCATCTGCACAACTCCATAGTGGTAAACTGGTACAAGCAGTACAGTCTGCAAAACTAACAAATAGCCTAAGTGTATTTCCTAGCAGAAGCAATAGGCAGAAGGTAAGAGAATGGGTGTCAATACATTGATTTTTGCTGCCAACTGAAGTTGCCAATCCTTGAATATCTGTAAAAAGAAATAATTCTTCTTTTCACATTTTATTCACAAGTAATAGTAGTTAATTTGTCAGTTACTCAACGAACTCACATCTGGTTGGATTTTGGATTTTGAGGCACTAAAAAAGAGCCAACAGTGCTGCTGACTACCTGCTGCTTCTCCTACAAACCTGTAAGTAGATGGACGCATGCTACCAAACTAAGCAGTCTTATTAAGAAATCAACAGCCAGTGTGATAAGATGTCGATGTGAGAATCTAAAGATCAAGTTGAGTACCAAGTGCTTTTCAAAAAAGGTAAAAACAAAGGTTATGGACAAACTCATCTTTTTGAATGAATGCTCATTAATGTTTGCTTCAAGACAGTAAATGAAAATAATCTTCCTGAACATAAAAAAAACAAATCATCAATGGTAACAAACATGCAAAAAGTTCACAAATAAATTCCATGAACAGTTCGTCAAAAATGTGATTAATGTTTGTAAACAAGATTGTTTCCAAGCTAGAAAGTTGCTTAGCTTGTTTAAGTAAGTAACACGGCATACAATTATATGTTTGAAGTTTTATTCTTAAGTATATTAGTGTGTGTTAAATATATTACGACATGTATAAGTATACTGCCATATTCAATTTAAAAATGTTATATCAACATAAGACATACCTGAAGCTTTTTTTTTTTTTTGCAAAAGAAACAAAATTTTATAAAACTGTGGATAATAACTTTTTAAAATTATTTTAAATTATAAAGCTGTAGCATTAACACACATTATGCAAGTTCATCGAGCCTTGAGAAATTTACGTACCTTGCTTTATTTGTTTATAAAATTATAACAAATCTAAAAGTTAACAAACAAATTCAATTACCAAATCAAAAATTAGATTAAGCATAAGAAGAAATTTTTTTATTTAGTTGAGTTCTTTTGACAAACAAGCTTGAATGTAAATATCAGAGTCCAACATGATTAAGCTGAGCACAAGCCCATTGTTTAAATACATGAGCTAGAAGAGAGTCAAAGGTTACCTAAAATCAACTTAGCAAACTAAACCATTTTAGTCAGACAATCAGTGTTAACCAATGGAGATTTGGATAACTATATATGTAGCACCTTGACTACAACATGACTAGTTATTCAAGAAGACTAAAGCAGTGTGTTAAGCAAGAATAATGATTCAGCCAGCATACCCTTGGCCAAGCGAGTATTTATGCCGTTTCATATCTGCCAAAGCCAACTTAACTGGATCGCTTGCAAATCTCTGGTCTTGAGCATTCATAGAAGTAGCAAAAGATATCACCCTAGAATTAATGTAAGAAGACTCACAAGAGTGTGTCTCCTCCGATCTATGCTTTTCTTTTTCCTCGTTAAAATAGCCATCCTCCCAAGTCAATATCCTGAAACAACAAATGCACAAACATCAGGACGAAAATTGGTTGTAGATCATGTATAATTATCCTTTAATATAACAAATTTATGCTCAAATAGACAAGGATCTAACCTAGGTTAAGCTCACACATGAACGCTGAATTTACTTGAGTGAAAAGACAGAAATTGGGTTAAGTTCATTTTTTTACTTGCCTCTCCTCTCCCTCTCCCTCTCCCTCTTATTTATCCATCCAAGTAAACCAATCCTAAAGGGAGTACTAACAGTTCCTAGATTTAATTGAAAAAAACAAAATTGGTTCTTTTTCTGATTACGCAGAACATTAAGTTCATATATGCTGTCATAAATCAGGTGACCAATCTTTTTTTTGGCACGGAACAACAGAAACAACCTTAAGTAACCAGGTAAGGATATAACAAATAATCTTACATCTTGTCCTGCTCAAGCTTCCAAAACACAGCATAATCCCACTGTGTATTTTGGCACAGACGCCTCAGTAACTGCCTTAGCTCAGACGAATTTCTCATTGGAAAGTTGCAGTGAATCTCTGAATCAGTGAAATTGGTAAGAACGATACTCAGCTCCCTCTATAGAAGTCTCGTCCTGCTTGCTTCCAACGCAAACCAGCTCGTTTGATCGGTGGCTCAGCAGAACACAGAAGAAATATGCGCATTGTTTGTCTCCCCCTGATGACTTTCAGGAAGCCTATGATTATTATTGGACTCAGGCAACTGCTGTGCGACAGAAGAAGAACCAGTGACAGAGAATTCAACAAGTTGTTCGACCCCGTTGTTCCGATTGCTCAAGGATCAACCTGAAGGGTTAGGTGGCCTACAACTGCTCTCTTGTTGCTGATTCGATCATCGTTCATGCGGTACCATCTTTTCAACCTTACTACAAATCCGTTACAAGAAACGTAAAGTTTAGTTAGGAAGCAGTACCGATTTATGCACTCTTCTACGCATCCAAGCAACAATCTTTCCACTTTTCACAAATCTTTGAAGAAAAAACAAAACCTTCCCCAAAAAATTGTAACTTGACGACGCATCTGTCAAATCCTAAAGTGACAATCCTTAAAAAAGGAACAAACAAAATCTAATGAAAGCCGTAAGAATCACCTCAGGAAACAACAAGAAGCGAACGAAACGGCAATCGAAGCCAAATATCCCAATTCCTGTTCTTGATCGTCCCGTGCAACGGAGAGCGTGATGAGCGAGGTCGCGCGGCTATTCTTTTAACTTTGCCTGTTCCCGGACGTGAATGGTGCGAATAAACTGCATTTAAATAGCATTTTTTTAAGTATCCAGATCATACAACCGTTTAATCCATAAATAGACCATCCGATCTTATATTTCAACCAGCAAATAAAACTAATAAACACAATAACCCTCGATATGACTTGAATAATTCATGGGTAAAAAAATTGAATCCTGATTACTGAAGACTATATCGGTCTATAACACCGTACCAAGTCCTTCATATGTAATCGACGAGTTTGTAATCATACGATATAAATTTATAAAATTGAATTAGAAATAAATTTTAATAAAATCATAAAAATACCCTCTCACATATAGATTTATAGTGTTTCTTGGTGTTCCCGGGACTGTAGTACAGCGGTAGGACGACTAGTCGCTATTTCAGACATTTACGTTTGATCCCTAGTTAAGTATATTTTGTAAAAAATTTTTTTCTAAATAAGACGTGAATTCTGAGACGTTGGGCTTCTCGACCTTTCACTGTGAACGCTTCTTAATTTATACTGATGACCGATGAAAATTATTTCCTGATTTATTACAAAATTTAGCAGCATTGGAAAAATTAACCGAATCGCATTCGAGTAGTAGAGAGATTTTCATTGGAAGATATATATTTAAAATAATTTATTTTCTCCGTTTATTTCTTTATAAAATTTTCTTGCGATATCTTATAAAATTTGAGTTGGTATTAAATAAGAGCAAACATCAAATGAGTCCTCGGACAATGATGTACCGATTCAAATTTTTAAATAATTAAGAATTGAATTTTAAAGGATTTTTTTATGGAATATCAACTCTAAAAATAAGACAAATACTACCAATAAAAATTTTCTAGAGATCGATCACTTTCGATTAGAAAAATTAAATATCTAACCTATAAAAAAACCACACTGTTCTTTATTTTATTAAAAGAGTACTTGGATATCATAACAACATCTAATTTTTTATTTAAAAATATCTTTATTCTAATATTATTATTTTTATTTAAAATTATTATAATACTTGAAATTATTATAATATAGAGTAATTTTACCAAAATTATTTATAGTAATTTTGGTTGATATATAGTACTAAAGTTACTTAAGTAACTTTTGCTTAAGTAGTGATTTTTACAAGAATACTTTTACCATGAAAAGAAAAACAAAATATGATTTTAATATTAAAAAATTGGGAAGTGTTTGACAATAATGAAAATGAGGAGCTCCTTAATTATGATTTTTATGATTAAATAAATCTCAAAGACCCAAACCAAATTTATAATTATAAATAATGTGGTCGGTCGATAAGATTAGTTTGTATATGTGATGTGGTCTTTTCATTATTAAAGGATGGAAAAGAGTGACACGAACCTTGCAGCTGGCAATGGCATCAACACCACACAAGCAAACAAAGCCGATAAGGAAGAAAAATATAAAGAATACAATTAACGTCTGAAGACAGCACTGCATTTAATTATCTATTAATTATGTAGCCATCATGTCAGTTGAAAATTGCGTGTCCACTTGTAATTGGATGACAAAGGTGTATTTATCTTTGTCCGTTTCAGTTGACATTGAGCAATTTTTTTATTATTTTAAATATATATATATATATATTATCATTAATAATTTAATTTTAATATTGGTTTTTGAGTAACTACATTAAAAATAATATATATATATATCTTTATAAAAAAACATTAAACTTTCATTAATAATTAAAAGGATATTGATTTCACATGTTGGAAAATGAGGTACAACAACAGAGAGAAAAATCAATTGAAATCAACAAATTAACTTTTAAAATTATACTTTTATTATATATGATATAAAAAGTTAATGAACGGATTCAATTTTGAGTATATCTCTTTATTTTAAAAGTATATTTAATTTTAATTATATTCCATTTTAATAGAGTTATTGAAGTCCAATAGAATAATGCACTACGATTCTTGATGTATCATATAATATTGATTTGGGAGGATTAATTTAATTTTATGAAAGTTTTTTTCATGAGTCATTAGAATAAATCGAAAACAGCTCTGATTGAGTGCCAAAAAATCTAGTATTTGATGATTATACTCTATTTAGAGAATTTTTTTTTATAAAATTCGTAGTAATAGAGAATCGAAACGTGAATATCTAGGAGACAACCTGATACCTTTCTGTTGTATCATAGCCGCGAGGGCACTGTTAAAATGATGAACCAGACATTCAAACCTAATGTGAGCGGTGAAGCCTCGCGAAGGGCGGCCCAGGAGTCCAACATCTCATGGTTGTGCATCTCATTTGAAAAAAAAATTCCTATAAAATGCGTCGTAGTTGGAAATCGAATCGTGAGTACTTGAGTGATGACTTAACGCTCTTCTACTGTACTATATTCTCAGAGGCCATTAAGATGCTATAAGATGGCAAAAGGTGATTCGCTCGCTCCAGCACCCGCGCTAACCTGCCTCAGGGTTAACACGGAGAAAATAAATCACGGGGACTACTAGTCAGGATGTTGTGGTTAGTGCATGGAGATGGGGCATATTGACTTTGCTAAGTTTTAACCCTCATATCTTATGGTGGCAATATCGTTAAATACCGAAAAATTCGAAGGCTAAATTGATTAAAAATCGAAACCTAAGGGTTTTATTTGGATTAATTAAGTTTAGAGGACCTTTTTGCAAAAGTCTCTCCACACTAATATTCAGTTTTTTTCCTTCTCTATGTTGAAATCCCTTGTTCGCGATCTCTTACGCCACAAACCCAAAACTCGCCCGACACCGCTTTCTCCACTCAAGCGAGCCAGTGATCCTCTCCTCCTCCTCACTCTACTGAAGCCAAGTCTTCTTCCTCTTCCTCACGATCATAGCCCTAGCGCCACACATGAACCTTTCTCCTCCCCATTTCTATGACACACACCACCACTGTGATCTCCGCCGAGCAAAGATCCTCATCCTTGATCACACAATCATCAGAGCTAGTGGATCTAGGGCTACTCTCCGATTTCAGGTAAGCTTGTAGTCATGTTTTCTTTGGTTGTTTAGGGTTGTAGATCTTTGTCATGATCTAGAATTTTCCCTTGTCAAATTTGGTCGTGAGTAATGAGTGGGTTGTTTCAGTGTGATGTATTTTGTTGTGGCATTAACTTGCCGTGAGGTGTATGGTAGGAGTACGGTGTGTAGTGTAAGAATCTGATTTAATTTTGATTCTCAATTTTGATGGAGATAAAAGTGTTGGGGTTGCCAGGTTACAAACATAGTCTCACATCGAAAACACATGGAAAAGATCATAGACTTATAAGAAAAAAAGATATCTCCATTGACATGAGACCTTTTGGGAGAGCCCAAGAGAAAAATCATGACGGCTTAAGCCCAAAGTGGACAATATCATACCATTATGAAGATATCTAATTCCTTTCGGTCCTAACAATTGGTATCAGAGTCAGGTCGCTCTTCGTCGAACTAACAACCGGAAGAAGCACGAGCTAGAGTCATGATCCAGATTTAACCATGTGGGTTAAGCCTTGAATAAAGGATATGTGGGTTCCCGTGTCTTGATCAAGAGGATCAGACACCAGGCAGAGAAGTCCTAGTTGCGGCTAGGCGGTGAAGTCCTAGTAGGTTGGGTGGACCAAGGGGAAGAAAGTCCTAGTGGATTGAGGATCGAACATCGAGGGCTTGTGGTCCTTTGTTTGAGGGGAGATTGTTGGGGTTGCAAGATTGAAAACATAGTCCCACATAGAAAACACATGGGAAAAATTATAGGTCTATAAGGAAAAAAGATATCTCCACTGATATGAAGCCTTTTGGGAGAGTCCAAGAGCAAAACCATGAGGGTTTAGGCTCAAAGTGGACAATATCATACCATTGTGGAGATATTTAAATTTCTTTCGGTCCTAACAAAAAGTTATATTCAGTTCTTATGTGATAAATTTGTGATTGGAACAAAACTCCACCTTGTATAGATTCTATGGGGTTGTTCTAGTGTGGGTGATCAGTGTAAGTTTAGGGTTCTTGTTGTTTGGTACTTAGAATTAATGAGGGGGAAAATTTGATTTATGTTGGCTTGGTTTGGTGTAAAACAGATCATGTGGAATAAGTATGGTGGTAATTGGATTGTTGTCATGTATCATTATGAGTTAGTTGTTAACCTCGTTAGGGCTTTGGAATTTAACCTAATGACCAAATTTTATTAAATTGGGTTAAGAAGGAACCCATGGTTGATTTAGATTTAATTAAATGGATGTTGAGTTAGAGTTAGATCTTAATTATGTTTAGTAGTTAATTTAGCTATTTTATTAATAGCTAAATTTAGTCCTTGATAGAGGATTTTGACTTTGAACTTGCATGGTTGTTCGCTAGAGGTTCACTTCAACGCGTAGATTTCATTTACGAGGTGGGTATTTCTTACTTGATTCTTTAGCTCCGTTTATCTTTAAATGTATAGTTGTTCTGTTATCTGAAAAGGTTTATTTACCATAGCTTTATTTTGCTTGTTTTCTTACTTGTTACTTTTTTTTATTTGACCTTTGAGTGATAATCCAAGTTTTCAGTTATACCGTCAACTCTTGGTTTCTGATATAATGAGTATCACTTGTACGCGAGTACTCTCAAACTATCATATAACTTATCTAAGTGTGGTTGATATTATATATACTCTACCTAGTAGAGTAGTGATATGCTTATTTATTATGATATTATTGCTTAAGTGCATGTGTTTCTTATTGATTGCATGATAGTTGATCTGATTGTGGTTATGCATGTTGGTATCATGTACCATATTATATTGTGCATGCTAGCGATTGTATGCTTCCTTGTAGTTAAGTCCGTTGTCAGTCATATAGTAGTCTACCCACTCTACCACTCGGGGTAGTGGTAGTCATCAAAGTGCAAACAGCCATCCTATTGTGCTACACACAACCATTCAGGAGTAGTGGTAGTTGTTAGAGTTGTAGCAAACAGTGACACCCTCTCTGTTTTTTAGGAAGGATAGGTAGAGTAGTTGTACTCCCCCGTGGGGTACTAGAGTGGTTGCGCTCCGCTTGGTTTCTGAAGTTAGAGATTGTTTCTCCTTATTCTTGGGTATTAGAGTGGTTGTGCTCCCCTAGGATCTTTGTTATAGTTTAGTTGTGCTCCTCTTTTTCTTTGGTTCGGAATTAAAGTTGTTCTCCCAGCATCCTGACTGTTAGGACCGATAGGAGAGCTAGAAGGGGTGATTAGATTCTCATACTCTTTGATGATTTGTCATCGCAGAAGACTTGAGTAATGCTAATACTCTTGGATTTTATTTAGTATCCACCTCCTTGAGGTGACTAATCCAAGGATTCACTCTTCCTCACTCTCTCATCCACTATGAAAGACTCCTTTGTGGAGGTGGAAAAATCTCGTACAAGCTCACAAGAAGATACAATAAAAACTAATGCAAACATGAAATAAATCTTACAAGATTTACATACTTAGATCCTTGCTTTTCTTTCTTTCTTATTCTTCTTGTTTAGAAATGCCTCTTGAAGTGCAACAACGCTTACTCAAGAATTAGCATCGAAGGAGGAGAAGAGATGTTGCTTCAACCAGCATGAAAACCCTATATACCCGTGCGACTTAGGGTTACCAATCAATACCTAATTGATTATCACGTCAAATCTAGTTGTTCAACGGCTAGTTTTTGAAGTTTAATCGATTAACCAATCGATTAAGAAGATTGCCCAATTGATTTAGTATGTTTCTGTGCTCTCGCGCAACACAACCTTAATCGATTAACCAAAGTACCTCACTATGCTCTTCGCGATATTACCTTAATTGATCACCCAATCAATTAAGACCATCCTTAATCGTTCACTTGATCGATTAAGGCTGGTTCTGTTCTCACGATAGAAGCACACCACCTGATTGATTGTTGTTGCTCTTAATTGATCATCGAATCGATTATGGATCATTCTATTTCTCGCGAGAAATAGTGCTCCAATTGATCACCTGATTGATTTAATTGGGACAATCAATTACCAAATCGATTGCTCATGCCCTAACTTGCCTAAACCAAGTCTAGGGTTCCCTTTGCCCAACTTTTGATCAACTGTGACTTGTTAGGACTTTCCGTTGCCTAGTTTCCAACTAGGACTTCTCTCGTGCAAAGTGTTCAACTCCCAACTAACCCACCCTAAACTTTACCTAGTTCATAACTAGGTCTGCTTAGTCCCACTAGGACCACCCCTTGCTTAACTGTAGTTAGGTCTAGTCTCTAGGTAGACTTCCACATTGCCAACGCATGATCTCCCAGATCTATTTGGACTTCACCTAGTTCCCAACTAAGTCTGCCTAGTTTCACTAGGACTTCACCTTGCCTAACCGTAGGTAGGTCTAGTCTTTCGGTAAACTTCCATCTTGCCAACGTGCGATCTCCCATATCCACATGGACTGTACCTAGTTCCCAACTAGGTTTGCCTAATCCCACTGGACTTCATCTTGCCTAACAACACTTAGATTTAGTCTCTCAATAGACTACCTTGCCAACGCGTGATTTTCTAGATTCACTTGGACTTCACCTAGTTCTCAACTAGGTCTGCATAGTCCCACTAGGACTTTACTTTGCCTAACTGTTGTTAGGTCTTTACTAAACAAGTCTCCAGTCAACGACCTACGTGACATATTTCACACAATGTCCAAACATTATTATCAAATATTGAAAATCAAGCTTATTTGTGCTTAGTCAAACTGGTCAATCTTGACCTAAAGAAGATTGTAGCAACAATCTCTCCCTTTTTTATGTTTGACAATATGATTAAGTTAGGCTAACCCATATTAGCCCAACTTGCTTCTTCATCCCTTGCCAAAGTAAAAATGAGGGGTTCTCTAACTTAAATCCTATATTTTCTTCCTCTTTGGCATACATTAAAAATTCTCTCAAAGAATCAATATGTTCAAAGATACCCAATGAAAGTCTCATACCTTTCATTGTAACTCATGCTCAACCTTGAGAATATATTTATCACAATAAAGATTTTCAATCCTCATTGTCTCCTTGTCTTTACTAATGAAAAGAAAACCATACTTTTAAGAAAGACCTCCCTCTCAAAACATGCTCTAATCTTCTATTAGTATACCAACAATGATTTTTGATTTTTTTTAAATCTTTAGGAGAAGCTTAAAGTAAAGTTATGTTATTTAAAGATTTAATCTAGAATTCAAAACCTCTCATTAACTTTATATGTTTCATCAAAAACTTTTCCCTTTTTATTTTCATCATGAAAATCACCCAAATATTCTTATAAAGATATTCCAAGGGGTTAGGGAATGTTAGATTACTAAAAATTAGGTTAATGGGCTAAAATCAGAAGATGTCAACCATATCAATCGATTGGGGTTGGGTCTCAATCAATTTAACCATGCAAATTCGATCACCTGATTGATTACGACCATCTTAATTGATCTACTAATTGATTATGTAAGCTTCTCTGCTCATAGAAAACTTTCACCAATCGATTGCCCAATCAATTAGTGTATATCCCAATTGATCAGATGATCGATTGAGAATTTCTGATTTTTGAAAAAAAAAATTAGATTCGAATTTCAGAAACTCCAAATAATTCTTTAAAATTTAAAAAATTATAAAATTTTGTGTAGACATTATTTATGATATATATTATTATAAAAAATAATTTTCTATGAAAATAGCTTCCATTTTCAAAGATTGGTACAAAATTAAAAACCATTGAAATACTTCAATGTTTCACTCTATTTTGTATCCAATTAATCAATGATGAGTTTATCAAAAAATAGTCTCCATCAAGGTTTTCCAAAATAGTTTTGAAATATTTTTCAAAAATAATTTTAAATCATGTTCTTTAGGCTAAATGCACATGATTTATATATTAGCTTTCCCAATGATTGGAGTTCACTTAATCACTTCTTTAAATGATACTAAAACTCAATAAGATGTACTAATTCAATGATACCTTGAGTTTTATTCATCCACCTAATATCTCACTTATATTTAATGTGTTAGTGTGCGCACTTATGTGCCAAGACACTTTTATGTATTTATGGATAATTATTTTAATAAAGGCAAGTATTTATCGTTAATCATTTACTTTTCTGTACGTATATGATTAATGATAAAATCCCACATATTAATGGTTATATTATTCTGAAAAACGTTCTTGATCGGATAGATATCTAGATGGGGCATAGATATCTAGATCAACGCTAAGTATGACTAGGTCAAGATAGACCGAGGGATGGGTATTCAAGTTGTACTTAGGGTGCCTTGAGTATAGAAGTACACTGGACACGATTCGCTTAAAAGAACACCACATATTAAGCATCATTGGCCGTTAGTCTTAATGAACGAGTGTAACTGATTTTTTGACTTGAGACTTTCATATATTCTATGCGTGGAGTTATATACTTTGACACCGTTAAAAGCAGTCTTTAATCGGATTGTGATTAATACAGTAGTTGGGTGTATGAAAAAATGTAGAAATAATAATATTGAGTCAATATAGAATTCATCGCTCTCTTGGATTAGAGAGTTAACATTCTGGCTGCTTGATAGAGATATTAGTGACTCGAAATCCATGACCATGGGAGGAATGATTATTATTCAAGATGAGTCTATTATATCTTGGAAACCAAGTAATAATTATTTTAGTGATGATGCATAGTGCACCGAATTAATTGGGATGTAGGGTAAAGATGAAGAGATTGAATTACACAGTAATCGATTCATGGAGGTTTTAGTTTATAACTAATATTCTATCACGTTGGATGGCTAAAAATTGTTGCTAGATAGTTACCTTAGTCTGTGTATGGATTTACACTGCCTTCGAACCTAGAGGGTTGCACGCATAGCACATAGACACGAATAATATTTGTAATTGATTATTTTAGTGAATACTAAAATTAATCAATTTATTATTTCTGAATAAAAATCAATTAGATTATTAATTATTTCTGAAATATCGAAACCGAGAACGGATCAAGATCAAATATGGATTTATTTGATGTAGAGAAGAGAGAGAGTAGATTTATCTATTATTCTCTTAGGAGAATTTGAAGGGTCACAATTATTGTGGCAATAATAGAGAAGATGAAGAGTCTCTATTAACGATTATTAATAGAAAATTTCAAAAGTTGCAATTATGATAAATTAATGAAGAATATGAAGAGTCATGTCTCTTCATCTTCCTTGGATCGAGGCTATATATATCCACCCTTGGAAGAAAAGAGAGTAAGGTACTTCTCCTTTGTCTCTCTCTTGTGCGAGTTCTCTCCATCTCTCTCGGGAAGCATTCGGCAACTTCTTCTTATCAGAGACACATCTTCAGATCCGTAGTGCTTTCAAAAGCATTCTATCAATCCAAGTTGCTAGCACCTAACGGATCATCCAGTTCGTGATCTAGTGCACGTGGATACCGCTAGAGGAGTCACACGTGGGGCTCTCATCTTTTCGTGATATCAATCACAAATATCTAAAGGATTACAAGGTATGTGTTTATGCCAGATTTCATATCATTTTGTTTAGAACCATATGTACCACGAATAGACCCATGATTTAAGAGCAAAATTTGCTTTATTACAAATATTCCGCTGCGCATAGAACCTAACATAATGTGTCTCAAAAATACATACAAGTTGACTTATGGTCTTCTGATATATAAAAATAAGTTCTCCTTAAAACTAAGGTTCATACATTTCTAACTAGACATTATAAACTTTAATCATCTACGTAGAATGTCAATTAATGTCAATGTCTTTAATTTTAATTAATTAAATAATGCATGATAGTGATCATGACATACATCAAATGCGTATATTTTTTTTAAAAAAATTACTATAGCTACATGATATATGTATGATATAACTGTTGGATTAAATGACCTGGCTAGAGGGGGTGAATAGTCATTCACTCTCAATTTATCGATTTTCTCCTACATTTTGTTAGTGCACAGCGGAATACAAAACAAATTAAACTAACAAAGAAAATAAACCGCTAACATAAAACCTTTAACGTGGTTCGGAGATGACGTTTCTACTCCATGATTGTCCGTAAGGTAAACAATTCCGATCCGTCGGTGGATGACTCCCTGGAAAGCCTTCGGCTAGCTCGCGTAGCTCCTTGTGGGTGGAGAAACCTCACCATAAACTCACACAAGAACTCTAAGCACTTAGACTACTAAATGACCTTTAACTAAGATCAATTTCGTCAACCTTGCTCAAGCAAACCGAGCTATCTTAAATAGAGCTCGTTGCTAATCCAGTTGTTACCAGTCGACTAGTGCCAACACCAGTCAACTGTTAGTTGTCGAATTCGAACGTTACAGCTCAATGTTCGAATCCAGCCGACACCAATCGATTACACAGAAGATCAGTCGACTGATCCTTCTGTGACCTCAACCAATCGATTGATCTCATACCAGTCAACTGGTAAAATCCTAAACCTAGGGTTTCCCTTTCCGAGTACATTTCACTCACACTCGGACTCCTCATGACTCACTTAACTCTTCATTGCAGCTTTGACTCTTGCCTTCAAGTCTTCTTTGATTTGGCTCTCATCCCTTAGATGCATACAAGCCCACGACTCATCTCCATGTCATCTTTTGCATATGCCTGAAAGTGTGCTTCCCTCGGTTCATCGTTGTTGCCATATCCATTGTCCCTCAGATACTCCATCTTTCACTGGACCCGAAGTCGTCAAGCTAAGTCTATGTATATCCTGCAGAACCTGCACACTCAAACACACATATCAAATATAAGGGTAAACTTAATTTAAACCCTTTGCCCAAATATTAAAACACATGGTCCTATGGGTCATAGATTGCCTTAACAATCTCTCTCTTTTTGATGTTTGACAATATGTTTAAGTTAGGGAAAATAAATAGCAAATACAATGCTAAAAACATTTGGACTTACGTTGTCATGGCTACACCTTGGACTTTTACCGCCAATGCAAATACAAACATGCAATGCAAACAATGCGTGGATCCTATCACAAAGCATCTCTTACACCTAAACTCCCTAATGAGTTAGAATTTTCATCAACGGGCTTTTAAAGAACCTCTCCAATGCCTCCCTAGACTTGGACTTACTAAGGGCTTTTTAAGAACCTATCACAAGGCTCCCCCTTTGCCAATACATGAGCAACAAAGTTTCCCCTTTACCTAAGCTCCCCCTTGAGTTAGAATTTCTTGCAAAGGTACATAAGATTTTCTCAATTAACCTTAATTCTCTCCCTTTGTCATACATCAAAAAGAACTTTAATAATATCTCAATCATTGGATTCATTACCTTCTAGTGATCATACAATTGTGTATTAACCCCCCATAAGATTATACACATGTCTAACATCATTAGGATACTTTTCGACTTTGCTGAAAACTATTTTAGCATGTCTCAGTCGACTAAGACAGTTACCAGTCGACTAACCCCTATCAAAAATAATCTCTTAGAATTATCAGTCAACTGCCCTCTGCACCAATTGGCTGATACTCAGAAATCAACCTTTTATACTTTCTGAACTTAATTTCAGAAATGCACCTAAAATTTCACAAATCTCTAAAAATTTTCAAATTTTGTGGGGAGGTTTGTGATACCCGTGTCGACTTGGGAAACATATATTCAAAAACGTATCTATCACCAATCTCAAGATTGACACAAAATCTAAAACTAGTTAAATGGCTCAAATAAACTTTGACCTAAAGTCCTAGTTTTAGCCTCCTTTTGATGTATTTGCTAATACCAAATAACAATGCATCCCTAGCATTGGTTTATGTAGTATCTATACATCAAACACCAAACTATTATGCAATATGACCCCAATGACATATTTTCATGCTTGAAACACAATCTCAATGTGCCAAATCCATTAGGTCGAGACTCAAATCTGTCTCCAAACCTTTGGCACATTTCATAGCTCATATAGACTCTCAAGAGGTATCCTCCTGAGATCTATTTGCCATGAGTTTCAACTTGGCTCTTAGAGCTCCCCTTGAGTTTTTAGCCTTCACCTTATCTAATCGCAGTTAGATCTAGTCTCTCAGTAGACTTCCACCTTGCCAACGTGTAATCTCTCAAATTCACTTGAATTTCACCTAGTTCCCAACTAGGTTTGTCTTGCCTAACCGCAGTTAGGTTTAGTCTCTCGATAGACTTCGACCTTGCCAACGTGCAATCTCCCAGATCCACTTGGACTTCACCTAATTTTCAACTAGGTCTGCCTAGTCCCACTATGACTTCACCTTGCCTAACCGCAGTTAGGTCTTCACTAATCAAGTCTCCAGTCAACCTTGACCCACTTGACCTGTTTCATATAACATCCAGATATCATTGTCAAATATCGAAATTCAAGCTCAATCGAGCTTTGTCCAACTAGTCAACATTGACCTAAAGAAGATTGCACCAACACTGTCCACTCGATTACTCAGAGGAGATGGTTGTGAAAGTGCGTATAGTTATCAAAGCTCTTGTCCAGTTGACCATGCAAATATGATGTGATGGTTATGAGATTAGTATGTAAGGGTAACACATGTCATTGCATCATTTGCATACGACGCATCTTGTATTTGTTTGAGCTATGATTGTTACATTTAATTGACATGCATATAAGAATAATGATTTGCATTTGATTACATGGTCTAGATCTACTCAGTAGTATGAGCAGTTTATTGATATATCATGCAGATTTCTGATAATGCCCCTGCAAGTATGTTTATGCATTTGATTTATGCTTGATACTCCGGAGACTGTATACCTTGTTTCTACTTGTTTGATATATCTTATTTATACCATGCATTTATTTATCCTGGTACCTGTAGAGTTTGAGGTCAGACTCATCACCCCTTGTCTTTAATTTTATTTCAAGTAATTGATAGCTATGACTTGTACTGCTAGAAGAGGATCCAACTATTAGTCTCTCAGTATCGCGTCTTTTATTTCGAGTTGTTTATACTATCTTAGTGATATCATTATTTTTATTCCTTTATTGGACTTGTATTTATTTCCGTTGAATTTTGATTTGTTGCATTTATTTTACATAGCTTATTATACTTAGTATTTATTGTGTGGATAATATTAACTACGTGATTGTGAAGTTTTGTTATTCTGTCTCTGTTGTTGTCAGTCGTGTTGGCTATGCTTGTATATAGTGTTGAGATGTACGTAGATAAGCTTCATATTATCCATCGTATAAAAGAGATGCTACTTGATTTTTAAGTAAATATGAACCTTAGAGGTGTAACAAATATAGCACGCATTAGTTATCAGTTCAGTAAGGACCCACTAAAATGCTAGAAATATCTTGGGTTATGGTTCTGTTCTGGAAGGAATCGATGTCGATGGTCAGTCACCAGGTTTCAGCCCACACAGATGCTGACACTGGAGGAGGAACTCCACACCATGCGAGATTAACACCAACGTTAGGGGAACACACAGGAGGTTGTCCGGCGGAGCCCACTCCGACGCTCAAGTCAGTGCCTCGATGGAGAAGATGAAAAGAAGGCAAGACAGTATGTGAGTAGTAGAAAAGGCGTCACCCCTTTACCAGAGGGGTTGGATTACCTTTTATACCTGCGGCGGCTGCCCTCATATGTCCCCATGATCTATGTCACGTCCCCCCTTCGTCGGTTACCATATAGTCTTTGAAACGGCTCACGCCATTATTAAGTTCGACCCGTTGCGATATTTAGGGGTCAGACTTCAAGGCTAAGTACCTGGAGTCGGATGATTTTGGCGACATCATTGCCGGCTAGGTAATGAAGCACTTGAAGCAAGGCTTCTACGGGGCAATTGACCAACTGAAAAAGGCCCACCTTTTGCCTCCGGATGCTGACCTGGGCTTCATGAGCATCGGCCGAGTTTGGGAGGAGCTCCCTCCTGAGGACAAAGAGTTGTAGGATTATGTGTTACCCGAGAGCTTAGCCCCGATGTATCCATTTTGATTATAATGACAACATTTCTTTACCTTACTGTCACGTGCATGCTTTTGCGTTTGGCTCCCTGTGTCATTTGTCTTCGCATCAAGGGCTTAGAGAGTAGAAAGATCGAGGTTTTTCGGGTTTGATCCTGGGTACGGATCTCCCCAAGCTACCCCCACAAACCCAAGTACTAGGCCCGCAGCTATTCCCCTGTGGGGCCCCTGTCGACTCTTCTCTCTAGAGAGTGTTGACGGCCTACGAACTGTCGTCTCTGAATCCCAAGCAATCCATTGAATTGATCCATAAAGGGTTGCGAGTTCCTAGGCGCGGTGGAGGCATACCAATCGACGCGACACTTCAGGGTTGGCGTCCATTACTGCTCCTGCGCCGTGCCTGCATTAAATGTGGCTGGACAGCCCCCTATATAAAGGTGGGCAGCCAACGCGTTTCGTTCACCTCCATCTCTTCTTCCTCTTCTCATGGACCCTAGAGGAAAAAGAGGTCATAGCCTTGAAGGGAACCCACCAAGGGAGAAAGTTCGCCGCCCAACGGGGTGTGAAGTCTCGTTGGTTTGGGTTGAGTCAGGCACTCTCGGAGTCCCCTATGAAACGTATCGCCTTCCGGTGCATCCTCCATCGTCCCCCCTTCTACCAAGCATTTTTGGAGTTGTTGGGGAGCATAGCAGAGATGATGTTGCTTCTTTCCATAAGAGCACGACAGGGATGGAACCACATGTTCCACATTGTCATCTGGAAAAGACTTTACATGCTTCGCCGGGGAGCATGACAGAGATGACCTCCTTTGTTTCGCCCGGGAGCATCTCCTGGTGGTTCATCTCCTGTACCCCCTCGATTGCTCTCCTCCGTCTGATCGCTCGTTTCCCCGAGTTTTGGGCATCGAACATCAGTCGGGCAGGAGTAGTTGTCGCCCGGGGAGGAGTTGCAGCCACTGCTCCCCCTCCTCTTCCCTTTGTATTTTGCAATTCTTCTTTATCCTTGGATGGGAGTTAACTGTAAGTGGCAATCAGGATCTTTGAATGGAATTGTTTCGTCCATGTGTACCCCGAATTGTTCCTATTTCTCTTTCATTTACAAATGGTAATGAAAAGGGAGAATCCTGAAGTCCCAACCGCAGCCGACAATTCAAGGACCCTGACCATTATGAAGATGGCTCCCCGCTCGCCCACCCCTGGAAGAAGGCTCCAGGCTAAGCGACCATGCAGGGGATGATAAAGAGATAGAGGAGGGCCCGGGCAGAGGAGTGATATCCTCTAATGGCCTTACTGATTGCATCCCCTATTCACTGTTGGGACCGGTAAGAGAGCTAGAAGGGGGGTGATTAGCTCCGATCTTTGCTCGTTGATGATTTGTTGCGGCGGAAGACTTGAGCAATGCTAACACATCTATTTTACTTGGTATCCACCTCCTTGAGGTGACTAATCCAAGGGTCTACTCTCCTCACTCTCTCATACACTATGAAAGATCTCCTTCTTGAGGTGGAGAAACCTCTTACAAGCTTTCACAAAGATACAACAAGAATCCAAGCAAATACAAAATGAAATCTTACAAGATTTACAATGATAAGCTCAAGCTTTGCTTTCCTTGCTATCTTCAAGCTTGCGATCGCCTCTAGAACTTTGGAAGTGCAGCAACACTAAGCCCCAAAGCTTCTCTTGAAATGGCGTGGAAGAAGGAGGAGAAGAGCCGAAGATGCTGTGAGCGATACCCTTCAAAACCTGCGTGAAAACCCTAAATACCCGACGCCTAGGGTTTCTGAATCGATTACCCAATCGACTACTACGTCAGATTTAGCCGTTCAACGACTAGTTTTTGAACCTGAATCGATTAGCCAATCAATTAAGACTACCCTTAATCGATTGCTGAATCGATTCAGCACCTCTTTGTGCTCTCGCGTCACACTGCAGTAATCGATCACCTGATTGATTACTGGACCCCTTAATCGATTGACCAATCGATTAAGGGAAGGTTGAATCGATTACCCAATTGATTCAGTCATCTTCTGTTCTCGCAACAAAACTTTCTTAATCGATTACCTAATCGATTCACTTTCTCCTTAATCAATTACCCAATTGATTAAGATCCTTCTTAATCAATTACCCAATTGATTAAGATCCTTTTTAATCGATTACTCAATCGATTACGGTCCTTCTCAATCAATTACCTAATTGATTAAGATCCTTTCTATTCTCGCGAGACAATAACCCAATCGATCACCCAATCGATTGAGTCAGTGTTCATGGTCAACCCCTTTGACCAATCTAGATTTCTCCAGCCTAGCTCTCAACTAGGACTTAACATGATTCCCAACCAGGTTTGCTTAACCCTCGAGTTAGGTCTAGTCTCTCGGTAGACTTCCACCTTGCCACCGTGCGATCTCCCCGATCCACCTGGACTTCACCTAGTCTCACTAGGTGTGCCTAGTCCCACTAGGTCTTTTCCCATGCTAGCGTGCGATCTCCCCAATCCACCTGGACTTCACCTAGTCCCACTAGGTGTGCCTAGTCCCATTAGGTCTTTTCCCATGCCAGCGTGTGATCTCCCTGATCCACCTGAACTTCACCTAGTCCCACTAGGACTTTTCCAGTCAAGTCTCTAGTCAACCTTGACCCACTTGACATCATACGACATTTAAACATCATTATCAAAATCGAAACATCCAAACTCAAGCTTACCAAGCATAGTCAACATAGGTCAACCCTGACCTAACCAAGATTGCACCAACATTCACTGTGTCATCACTGTCAATGTATTTTACATAGAAATGAAGGAAACACCTGTTGTTTCTGATGTGTAAGCGCTCTGAGTAGTAATGAACGGTCCTATTGGTTCCCCTTTGTTTGAAGATGCTTGTTTCATGTCTGGTAGGTTATGTGTTAACCTTACTTCCGCAGCGCCTAAGTATCCCGGGCACCCGCAACACCGCGAAGTATCAAGGTCTTGGTTATGTGGTCGGGCGTCCGTAGCACCCAGACCAAACCTAAGTACCCCGGGCATCCGCAGCACCGCGAGGTATTAGGGATTTTTATTCTTGGTTGAGAGTTCGTAGCACCCAGACCAAACCTAAGTACCCCGGGCATCCGCAGCACCGCGATATATTAGGGTTTTGATTCTTGTTTGGGAGTCGTAGCACCCAGACCAAGCCTAAGTACCCCGGGCATGCGCAGCACCGCGAGGTATTAGGGTTTTGATTCTTGGTTGGGAGTACGTAGCACCCAGACCAAGCCTAAGTACCCCGGGCATCCGCAACACCGCTAGGTATTAGGGTTTTGATTCTTGGTTGGGAGTTCGTAGCACCCAGACCAAGCCTAAGTACCCCGGGCATCGGCAGCACCGCGAGGTATTAGGGTTTTGATTCTTGGTTGGGAGTCCGTAGCCTCCAGACTAAGCCTAAGTACCCCGCGCATCCGCAGTACTATGAGGTATTCGGGTTTTGATTGACGCACTGGTACTTGTGCGAGGGCATGTTTTTTTATTTCATGAATTAACTGCAAGGCAGCAAGAACACATAGACAAATACACAGTATACGACACACATATATCTTACCGGGGGTGACCAGACTGGAGATAGCTGGCCTGCCCTAGCTTTGCGAGCCTTCCCTTCCTGTCCTTCTGTTCATGGTCGCCTCCTTCGGTTAGTCGTCTTGTGCCCTCGGGTTCTTCCGGGACTCCTCCCTGACTTCCCCACTGTAGCATCGTCGAGACACCAGCTGATCCCCTTTGACTTCAGCTACTCGGTCGCCAATCGAGAATTTTATCTTCTGGTGGTAGACGGAGACCACCGCCTGAAAGATACTGAGCCCCGGGCGGCCCAAAATAACGTTGTAGGATGAGGGGGCGTCCACAATCAAGAAGGGTGTCCTCCTGGTCCTCTCGAGTACGTCGCTACCCAATGATAGCGATAGGGTGATTTGCCCTATCGGTTGTAATCGATACCCGGTGAAGCCGAACAGCGGAGTCGAGATCGGCAGTAGTTCATCCTCGTTGATTTGCATTTGGTCCAGCGCCGCCTTGTACAAGATGCTCATGGAACTTCCTGTATCAACGAAGATACGCTTAACCTCATAGTTGGCGATGCGGGCAAGGATCGCCAAGGCGTCTTCATGGAGAGCTTCCACCTCTTCCATGTCTTCGGGGCTGAACGAGATCGTGGGGCCACGATCCTAGCTCCAGCTCGTCCCAATTGCATGGTTCTCCAGACGCCGAGTGTTGGATTTCCTGGCTCGATGGGAATCCACCAGTGGGACCTCTGGAGATAACTCCCACATGTCCAGACGGTGGGCCACGTGCAGGTGTCTTGCCCTTCCGGGGGTCTCTTTCCAAGGAGGGAGATTTGCGGGGTGCTGGCCCCCAACTCCTTCCCCTAGACCGAGATCGGGACCAGTGTCGGGTCTCATTCTCTCCCAGCGGCCTCCGTCGGGGAGAAAACCTTCGCCGAGGGGAATTTCAGCGATACCCCATCTTCTTCCACTTCTTTCGAGATTTGGGGGTTTGCTTCTTCACTTAGTTTTTTCTTTAAGGCATGACACTCTTCGGTGAAGTGTATCATACTACTGTGGAAACCACAATACTTCATCAGTGGCTCGGGCTGCTCAGTATCCACTGTCTCGACCAGCTTTCGCTTGCCATCCTATTGGTCCTTCTCTAGGTGAAGGTCTTTTCCTCGGGTCAGGGCCGGGGGTTCCCTCTTCTCGGACCGGGTAACGACCTGAGGGGGGACTCCGGCTGGTTTCTTACAACGGGCGAACTGCACCTCCTCCACATTGACGTGCTTGACAGAGCGCCCTAGTAAGTCGTCAAAACTGGTGGGTGGGTTCTTCACCAGAGATATAAATAAATCCCCTTCTGCAAGCCCCTGAGTGCAGGCATTGACGAGGATCTTCGACGTCGCTGTTGGCACATCCTGTGCCACCCAGTTGAACTGCTGGATGTACTTCTTGAGCGGTTCCTTTGGCTTTTGCTTAAGAGCAAAAAAGTTTAATGTCGTCTTCTGATAGCGACGGCTGCTGGCAAAGTGATGGAGGAAGGCGGTCTTGAACTCCATGAAAGAGTTGATAGAACTCAGGGGCAACCTCTGGAACCAGCGTTGGGCCGCTCCTGATAGAGTGTTCAAGAACACCCGACACTTTACTCCGTCAGTGTACTGGTGGAGGAGCACCACATTTTCGAACTTGCAGACATGATCCTCCAGATCTGCCTTCCCGTCATACTCAGCAATCCCCGGTCCGCGAAACTGCTTCGACATGGGGTCTTCCACAATCTCCGACGAGAAGGGAGTGGAGGGAGCCTTAGGGGAGGACTTATGTTCCTCTCTCTTCCCCTGTCTCTCTTCATGTCTCAGTGCACTAGAGGCTACCGAGTTGGCCTTCTCAACATCTCCATGGGAGTCTCGCCTGGATCCCGGGGCTGCACCGGCGCGTCGCCCCGGTGGCGTGACGGATCTTCGCGGTTAAAGGTACGAGATGGAGACTCTGGGGATCTCCTCCCGCATAGGAACACCTCGCTCTAGGGTGGCGTGCTCGATCTGGTGTTGTTTAAGCGCCTCCTTGATGACGTTGGCCACCAAACGATCCAGTTCCTCCTTTGTCAGGACAATGGGTTGTCCCGCCGGCTCTGCCATCGGTGCTCCTTCTGGCGCTTTACTGGTTTTCCACAAACGACGCCAAACTTGTTCCGGAAGGAATCGATGTCGACGACTAGTCACCAGGGTTCAACCCACACGAATGCTGACGCTGGAGGGGAACTCCACACCCTGCGAGATTAACACGAGCGTTAGGGGAACATGTCGGAGGTTGTCCGGCGGAGCCCACTCCGACGCTCAAGTCAGTGTCTCGATGGAGAAGATGAAAAGAAGGCAAGATAGTATGTGAGTAGTAGAGAAGGCATCACCCCTTTACTAGAGGGGTTGGTGTACCTTTTATACCTGCGGCGGCTGCCTTTGTGCGCCCCCATGATCAATGTCACGCCCCCCTTCGTCGGTTACCAGATAGTCTTGAAATGGTCCACGCCGTCATTAAGTTCAACCCGTTGTGACATTTAAGGGTCATGATGGCTCCACGATAGTGGGGATGATTATCCGCATATCCGAGAAAAAGAGGGTCGTTACTTGAGGTCGAATGCTTCTTGGGCTCCGCTTCCCCGAGTAATCTCGGGGTCTTCTGGCCCGGGAGGTCCCGAGCGCTCTGCTTCCCTGAGGTGGTCTCGGGGCCCGACTTCCCGGGATGATCCCGAGAGGGATTTTCTGATCTGATGTCTGAGGCGTGTTTACCGCCGGGGGGGGGGGGGGGGGGGGCGGAGGATCCCTTTCCCAAAAGGGTCCTGGGAGTTTTAAAAGGGGAGTCGCTCAGACTCGCTATATCTTATCACTCAACTATTTCAATCCATGTGTCCGCTACGGACTATTCAACCCTATAAGTTTAATGATAGAATACTCGTGTAATTTCTCAATTATTCATTATTTAATTCTCAGCTAGGGATTGAAAATGTGCCAAGGAATTTAGTTGAACGAAAAGAAATATATTTTAAAAGAGAAAGAGGCATTTAAGGAGTAAATAAAATAGAAAAATACATCCTATTCAACGAGCTGACAAACTAACAAGAAAAAAAAGATTGAACTGCAGAAAAGAAAAAGGAAAATTAGGATGAAAAAAAATCGAGGAGTATTTTTATCAATTTAGTTAGCCGATTATTTTTTAATTTTTAAATAATAAATAGGTGATTTTTTTATTTATCTCATCGTATAAATTCAAAACATAATTAAGATTCAAAACTTTTCATATAGAAAAAAAATTATCTATCAATATTGATCCCGGCCTAGCTCGCATACCGCTTGGTCGGCCAAACTAAGTCAAACTCATCATATATAGGAGGACGGGTCCGGTTGGCAGGGCAAGGCTACCAAGGTTCACTCGGCCCGGAGCGCTCGACTAAGAGGTGGGCAGGGTGCAACTCACCTTGAGTCCTAGAATGAGACGACGAGTGGCAGACCCGCTCGAACACCCGAGACATCTGCCATTACAGTCTGCAGCACAAAGCCCCGACAACCGAGCCTAGAACCAGCTAGAACACACCTCGCCGAGTCTCAGTCGGCGTTCTCCCAGTAACTTAAGCAGGCGACTCAGGACTGGATGAACCGATCACATCCGAGCGCTCCCTCACTCGGGGAGTGCCTCGTGCCTCGCGTCTCTCAGATACTAGTCGAACGACCCGATTTCACTCGGGTCGGCCAGCCGACGATCCGCCTCCGGACCTGTCCCGTTTACTTATGATACCTGCTCCCTGGCATGGTACTAGCTGTCGTAGTACGAGGGTTGGCGCAGACCTTACCTAGTTATAGCGCACATCGCGGATACCTCGCCGACTTTGTACTTCTTTGGCATAATCGGACACCTTGCACCACGCCACCCTCCATCTGTGTCAGGCTAAGCGGCGCCAATCGACGCCATCCTATGAGCTGACAACACCCACGCCCCTATCTCATTCGGGTACCAGAGGACGGTTGGCATAGACAGGAGTTGTCAGCTCCCTCAGCTATATAAGCCCCTCCCCGCGTCATTCCGTAGGTATGCGCGATTGTGCTTTCGTCCACCATTTTATTGCTTTACTCTGTTCTTGCAGATACTGACTTGACCATCGGAGGGCCTTGCCAGGGATTCTTCCCAGCGGATTTGCTAATGGTCATTTTCTCGCAGGGCGAAGCCAACATCAGCAACTTGTCGCACTCGGGGGACCACACCGCTCTTGGGATTCCACCTCACTTCGCGACAGGATCATATTTGGCGCTAGAAGGAGGGTCTTTCTGCCTGATCGGGAGTGCACGATGGAAGATCCCAACCGAGTGATGGTGACCGTTACACTCGAGGAGTATGAGCTCTTGATGGCCGCTCGGGCTCAGAAAACCCCTTAAAGGCCTTCGCAGGTCGGTAGCCTGGCGACCCGATTCCCAAAGCCGTCCACGCCCAACCACTTAGGAGGTCAGGGGAGAGCTGCCCGACCCGAAGGGGGCTCGATCCCCTTTTACGCCGCTCTTTACTGGGATCGGGACGACGAGGCTGATTTGTTGTCAGCCGAGGCGTCTGCAGCTAGCTAGAAGCACCGACCGCAACTGAATAAGGGGAAGGCCCCGGCCGACTCGCCTTTGGCTACCCCGGTACGCAGCCCCTTCTCTTCTCGGATCCTGGAGGACCCGGTCTCCAAGCATCTCAGGTTTTTACCATACCCGAGTATGTTGGGACGATGGATCCCGAGGAGCATTTGATGAAGTTCGAGAGTGTGGCCCTGCTGCACCAATATCCCGCGGGCGTGAAATGCCGAGCCTTCCTGATGACGCTCTCGGGACCAGCTCAAAGGTGGTTCGACCGACTGTCCAACGGGTCTGTGTCGAGCTTTGAAGAGCTTAGGAGGATATTCCTCCAACACTTTGCCAGCAGTCGGAGGCACCACAAGACGAGCCTCAATCTGTTTACCCTGAAGCAGGGCCCGAAGGAGTCCCTCCGGGCCTACATTAAGAGGTTTAATGGAGTGACCCTAGATGTGTCGACTATCACACCCGAGGTGTTGATCAACGTCTTCTCCCAAGGACTACAGGAGGGAGACTTCTTCCGCTCATTGATACGCAAGTTTCCCAAGGACTTTGACAGCCTGCTAGGAAAGGTTGTCAAGTATATCAACGTGGAGGAAGCACAGGCCGCTCGGAAGAAGGAGCCGGTCAAACCGCCAACCTCGAGCCCTGCTCCAAATAGTCGATCCTCGGGTGGACCCATCCGCAGTCGGAAGAAGGAGCCGGTCAACGCGCCAACCCATGCGCAGGAACGTGCAGCAAGTGGCCCAAAGCTGCCTGCTAGCCCGATGGAGACCCTATTGTGCGTTTCACCAGAGCGACACGCACAACACGAAAGAGTGCTGACACGAGGGTAGAGGTCGGGCTCCTGCGACTCTAGGAAGAGGACGTCAGGCATTTTCAGGACGCGGCTCGAGCCACGGAAATCCAGTAACCACCCCAACAGCCGGATAACCTAGGCGGAACCCCGATACTGCTCGTAACTTGTTCCCATAGGAGGTGCGAGTCGAGTCCGACGAAATGGACGAAGAACAGGCTAATCAGCAGAATACCGTCCGAGGAGGAGTGCACGTGATCTTGGACGAGCCAACCGAAGGAGACTCCCACCGAGCCTGGAAGGCGTAGGTACGCCGACTAGGGATTCACCAGGTCGGCACTAGCGTTGCGCAAGCACAAGGGCCCCAGATCAGTTTCGAACCGCAAGATCTAAATGAACTGGAGGTCCCACACGATGACGCCCTGGTCATCACAGTCGTGATCGCAAACTACCAGGTCCACTGAGCCATGGTGGACACCGGCAGCTCGGTCAATATATTATACAAAAAAACCTTTAACCAGTTGCAGATCGAGCCTTCGCAGTTGGGATTGGTGGCCACACCGTTGTTCGGGTTCACCGGGAACCAGGTGCATTCGATCGGGCAGATTCACTTAGCCATTTCCTTAGGCGAAGAGCCACTGAAGAGAACAAGATGGTCCACTTTCTTGATAGTGGGCGTCCCTCCGCCTACAATGTGATCCTAGGCCGACCGGCCCTCAATGCGTTTCGGGCAACAATTTCGACCTTCTATCTCAAGATCAAGTTTCCGGTCGGTGGCAAGGTTGGGGAGGCCCTAGACGATTAGAGAGTGACCCGCTGGTGTTACATGGACGATGTCCGCACAGAGAGCCAGAAGGCTCAACGCGCGTCCAGTAGTTGCAAAATGGTGCAAGCCCTATCCTTGGGCCGAGCTACACGAGGACAAGGAGGTCCAACTGCTCCCCGACTGGGCGGAGGCCCGAGTCGAGATAGCCTCGAGTTAGCCGAGTGAGTAAGAACCTGTAAGATGATTATACTCGGTAATGACAGTAGAAGGCGCGAGTTCCCGTACAGCTTGCAGGCACTCCAGACTCTCGCTTCCGAGAGAGTTATAAGTGGGCATGCCCCCGCGCACCCCTCGGCTCAGCTCCCAGCCCGGACGCGTGGCGACCCACGCTCCCTGGGATTTAACCGACCAAGTGTCCAGACTCTCGCTTCCGAGCGAGTTATAAGCGGGCATGCCCCCGTGCTCCCCTCAGCTCGGCTCCCAGCCCGGACGGGCGGCGACCCACGCTCCCTAGGATTTAGCCGGCCGAGTGTCCAGACTCTCCCTTCCGAGTGAGTTATAAGCAGGCATGCCCCCGGGCACCCCTCGGCTCGGCTCCCAGCCCGGACGCATGACGACCTACGCTCCCTGGGATTTAGTCGACCGAGTATTCAGACTCTCGCTTCCGAGCGAGTTATAAGCGAGCCTGCCCCCGCGCACCCCTCGGCTCGGTTCCCAGCCCGGGCGCGTGGTGACCCACGCTCCCTGGGATTTAACCGACCGAATGTCCAAACTCTCACTTCCGAGCGAGTTATAAGCGGGCATGCCCCCGCGCACCCCTCGGTTCGGCTCCCGGCCCGGACGCGTGGCGTCCCACGCTCCTTGGGATTTGGCCGACCGAGCCTCTGTCCGAACTACCAACACTTAGGCATGACAAATATAACAAACACGCTTAACAAAGCAGAAACTAAAGAAAAACTTTCATTAGGAGTAGTTCATTACAAAAGAGGAGGCAAAACCTCTACAAAAGGAAAGAAAAGAAACACAAAAACCCGACCCTCACTTAAAGGGTCGGAGAGCCTCCTCAGGCATTTGTTGGGTCAAGCCCGAGAGCTTGACTGCACTGAGAGGTAGGTCGGGGGATAGGTGTCCGCCCTGCTTCAGCTGATCAAAGATGCTTAGCATCTGATGCTTCAGTATCGGGCGCAGCCTCTCAGACACCTGCCGATTAAACCCTAGAGAGTTGATATACTCAACTCTTCGAGCATCCCACTGAGCCGCCTCCGCCGTCTTGTAGGCCCGGAGTTCCTCAAGCTCCGACTGGGCAGCCTCCAACTCTGACTGGGCAGCCTCCCAAGTAGACAGCCGCCCCTTGAGCTGGCTAAGCTCCTCCGACCGAGCGTTCAGTTCCCAATCCTGTGCAGTCAGCTGGGCCGCCAAGGTCTCCATCTTCTACGCTTGGACCACCAGCTCTTGCTCCTTGGCGGTCAGATCGGCGCGTAGAGATGAGGCCGACTGGGGAACCTCCAGGAGCTTTGCCTTGACTTTCGCCAGCTCGTCCCGAGCTTGACCCTCGAGGACCCAGGCCTTGCGCTCCGTGTATTCCAGATTGGAGACTCGGTGCTGCGCCTAGGCGGCCGCCGTATCAGCCGAGTCGAGCTCCTCCTGTGTGGCCTCGAGTCACTCCTCCGAGTGAGCCAAACGCTCTTGTAGGGCCAAATTCTCGGCCCGTAGACCGCTCAGGGTCTCCTCGTTGGAGACCAGCTGCACATGTCGGAGCTGAGTCTCCAGCCTCTCCACCCGACACTCCGCCTGGTGTCGAGCCTGGGTGTGGGCTAGGAAGGATACGACCAAGCTGTAAGCCAAGCCAAAAAGCTGCAAACAATAAACAAATCTTAGTCTCGAGTTAAGAATAAACAAAAGGAAAAATACTAGACAAACATACCTGATCGACCTCAGAGAGGGAGGCATTGGCTCTGCTGGTCGGGCCCGAAAGTTTGCCTCCCGGAGGCCATGATAGAAGTGTTTGCCCAGGGGACCATTCAGGTGGACCTCCCGGGTCTGCTCAGTCTGCTCACCAGTCGGCCTCTCATAACCCGTGGCGGAAACAGCGTGAGCTGGCATGACCAAGTGAAGCGGTCGATGGCTCGATTCTTTAGTAGGTGGGGGAACGCGGTCCCCCTGGGTAGGCGGCACCGGGCCGCTTAGAGTACCTGCCCGAGCTTGAGTCAGGGTCGGGGTTGAGTGTTGGACCGCCACCTCTTTCTTCTTCTTCTTTGGCATGGAACTAGTGGAGGCCCCAACTGTTGGTATTGTCGGAGGCGCGACCTCCGAGTCAGCTGATCTATCCCGTCGACGCCTTGTGACCAGAGGTTGGTCGTCCACCTCTATTGGCTCAGGGTTGGCAGTCATCGTCGCTTCGTTGCCCAATGGGGAGGACACATTAACGTGGGTCGTCGTGGGTGGAGTTGCTTCTCGACGGGCCAGCTGCTCGCCGACCCTAGAATTCAACTCAGCGTTGTTCAGGTCGAACCCCTCCTCTAGAGCGGTTGCTAGCATCATATTTGTTGCAAAATAACAAAGGTTTAGTTAGCTATAAACATTCGAAAGATAGAATGAAAAGCTTACCGAGCAATTGGGGTCGGCGGAACGACACTTGGCTGAGGCCGAACACATACAAAATGTCCTCACTCAGCAAATGAACCCTGTGGAAATATTGGCCGCAGATTTTAGACAAGGCCGACTGATAAGAAGGAAGGGTCCGGTAATTTTTGGGGAGAGGGGGAGATGCAGGCAAGTCGGAGATCCAGGTGGTTGGCCAACTCGGGGCGAGGGTGGTGTTAACAAAAAAGAAGTGTTCCTTCCAACCCTTATTCGAGGTTGGAAGTTTCGCCAAAAAGGAGGTTTTGGCACGGGCTTGAAAGAAGAAGTCGCGCAACTCTTGTTTGTTGGGATAGAAGAAATAGTAAAAGATTTCAGGCCGGAGGGGAATTTTGTACAAGGAAAAGACGACCACCGACCCACAGATCAGTTGGATGGCGTTCGGGGCTAACTGAGACAAAGGTATCTGAAAGAAGCGACAAACAGAAAAGATAAAGGGATGGATCGAGAAACGCAACCTGGCCTACAGATGGCCCCGGGAGATAGTGATGTAGCTGAGGAGGGAGGTCTCAGGTCGGTTGGTCAGGTCGAGTAAGCGAAGAAGGTAGTCTAAGGAAATATGGTAGTCGGCTCGGATTTGCTCGAGGTCATGATGGTCGAGCTTGGACACCATGATAGAATACCAAGGGTCTGAGTGAGAAGGGATGGAAGCCATAAAGAGTAAGGAGGAGAAGGCTGACCGAGTAAGAAAGGGGCTTGCCGGAGAAGATGGCCGAGGAACAAGCACCGCTGGGAGTTGGCGGAACCCTAGCAGAGCGAAGCACCGACAACAATATGGCGTCGGAGTGGAAGACGATGGTAAAAAGGTGAAGGGTAAAGGCCTATTTATAGGGTCGAGCGGGCATCATCGACCATCCGATGACGATCCAGACGAAAGTCGGGAAAGGATCTGGGTCGTCCAACCAAACTTGAGGTAATTCTCGAGGCTCGGCGTCGCACGCGTGTACCACCCATTCGTTGCGTCAGGCGGCGGTCACTTCGTCGCCCGGGAAACCAATAGGCCACGGACACATGGCTCCACCATTAATACGGTAATTAAGGAGGAAGAGTCGAATTGGCTCGGCGAGCGTTGAGGACAAGACAAACAGGACAGGTAGAGGGGACAGGTTCGGTGTCCCTAGGGGGGGGCGCACCCGGGCAGCAGGTTATGCAACTCGGTCGAGCCAACGCTCGCTCGGGGGTGCCAGGCCCGTTCTAAGCTAGTGGTCCAGTCAGTCAGACTCAACGCCTCCTTCGACTAGACTCGAATGGGATGCTTATGATCCCGACCTAGCTCGCATGCTGCTCGGTCGGCCGGCCTAACACCACCTCAGGCTAAGTCGGACTCACCATATACAGGAGGACGGGTCCGATTGGTAGGGCAAGGCTACCAGGGTTCACTCGGTCAGAGCACTCAACTAAGCGGTGGGCAAGGCGCACCTCGCCCCGAGTCCTAGAATGAGACGACGAGTGGCAGACCCCTTCGGACACCCGAGACATCTGCTACTACAGTCCGCAGCACAAAGCCCCGACAGCCGAGCCTATGACCACCTAGAACACACCCCGCCGAGTCCTAGTCGGCATTCTCCCAGTAACTTAAGCAGACGACTCGGGACTGGATGAACTGATCACATCTGAGTGCTCCCTCACTCGGGGAGTGCCTCGCATCTCTCAAATACTACTCGAACGACCCGATTTCACTCGGGTCGGCTAGCCGGCGATCCGCCTCCGGATATGTCTCGTTTCCTTATGATACCTGCTCCTTGGCATGGTACCAGCCGCCGTGGTACGGGGGTTGACGCATACCTTACCTAGTTATAGCGCACGTCGCGAATACCTCGCCGACTTTGTACTTCTCTGGCATAATCGGACACCCTGTACCACGCCAACCCCCATCTGTGTCAGACTGAGCGGCACCGATCAGCGTCATCCTATGAGCTGACAACACCCACACCCCTGTCTCATTCGAGTACCAAAGGACGGTTGACGCAGACAGGAGTTGTCAGCTCCCTCGGCTATATAAGCCGCTCCCCGCATCATTCCGTATGTATGCGTGATTGTGCTTTCGTCCACCATTTCATTGCTTTACTCTGTTCTTGCGGATACTGACTTGATCATCGGAGGGTCTTGCCGGGGATTTTTTCTGACGGGTTTGCTAACGGTCATTTTCTCGCAGGGCGGAGTCAGCATCAGTAGCTCGTCGCACTCGGGGGACCACGTCGCCCTTGGGATTCTATCTCATTTCGTGACAGGATAAAATATTATTTTATTTTAATTTTAAATTGATTATCTATTTTTTAGTTTGTGGGTCCCACAATTTATGATAAGATTATGTCCTTCCTGACTCACGGGCCGAGCCAATATGGGCTTGCCCGACCTTTAAACGAAATTAACCCCCTGTTCAATCTCACTAAACACAGTTTAAGTCAAATAGTATTACGCCGAGAAGAAGCTACCGGAAGGAATGTCAAGGATGTCTAAAGGATCGGAAGAGGACAAGGTCATTTTAGAAGAGAATTTTGATATGAATTTTCAGTGTAAGAATAATAGCAACAACCACCCTCGCATAATTACTTTTACAAACACTAAATTATTATTATTATTATTATTATTATTATTGTTTATTTTCCTAACCCTTTTCCATGGAAAATGCAATTTTCATTTAGCACATAATTCAACGATAACAGGGAATAATTAAAGGTCTAAGAATCATTCTAAAAGCAGTTTTTTTTTAATATATATTTATAAGAGAACCCCAAAAGAAAGCCACTGCATGTTCTATTATTCTCCTTCTCCACCTCACAATTCCTCCGGCAGCAATTCTTTTCGGGACCAGAACCCTCACATCACCAAATGGCCTAACTCCACCTTTTGAACAGCATCTCCCACGAGACAAAGACTTGAGCATTAGTTTCCTGGAGCAAGTGAAGAAGACACGCCCTTCATTTTCTCCTAAGGATATATATATCCTCATTCATCACATCATTCATCTCCAGTTCTTTGTTTTTTTTAATTATCTCTTCACTCATTCATTTCCCCAAAGATTTGGGAACTGCGCGCATCGATCCATTTCACGGTACAAGTATTCTGAACTTGCTTCAATGGCACTAATTCTAAGCAAAAAAACAATCCTTTTACGAACTCAGCTGGCTTTATTCCCTCTGCTGTGAAGCTACAGAGAAGGTTCCATCAGGCAACTTCCTATTCATGTCAAAAGCAAATAAAAGGTCGCAAAAGAACTTACTAATCTCCCACATATATACTTCTTTATTAAAGATGTTCAAACTAAAGCTAATTTCAAACTACCACGACGACGATTAATTCTAACAATTTAAATGCCCAAGAATTGCAATCCCAAAAGGAGTAAAAGTCGTAAGAACATGTGATCATGTTTATTATGTAATGCCAATATATACAAGAAGAACCAATGAAGCACAACAAATTTAAGCTGCCACTGGAGATGATGGTGATGTTGCAATGATGAGTTAGCGTTGGTTTTGATGTCAGCAAACAGCAGCGCCTTCCTTTTCCATGCCCTTCCTTCTGCCTCTTTTTTTGCTTTATATCTTCTCTTTGCCTTTCTTTTCCAATTAGGACTACACTTTGTTTCCCCCCAACTCGGTTCGCTGTGCAGATAGTGATTATTAGTTTCCTCTTCTTCTTTGTCATGGAATAACTTCAGCAGAATCGTGTTTATTTTGCTGACGATGATGGTAATGATGGTGTTTCCATGATCTTTGTTTCTTGGTTTTATCTTGTTCTTCGCTATTACCCATGATGATCTCGGTTCTCAGGCGACCAGTATTGGTACTGCCATTCTGGCTCTTGAGCTTGTGGGACTAGTACTGTTTCCTGCTAGGTTATGTAAAGCATGAAAAGGGTATATGAACCTCATCTACTTTTGAGATAGGAATCTAGTTATTGGGAAAAAGATAAAGAAAATACTGTGTTTTAAATTCAGAAAAGACACATATGCAAAGAAAAAGAAAATCAAATTGAGGTTCCAATTGACTAAATGGAAATATATATAGATTGTATGTATCACATTCTGTACGTCATATATATTAAGTTCATGCCATTTTGTCAATCTGTGGTTAAGAAACATTCCACTTTCCAATCACATTGTCATTTTATTAATCCATACTTATTAGGTTTGATTGTTAAGGTTGCTCAACTATATCTGTTTATCTATATTGTATCTTGTCTGTTTCCTGATTTCGTATGCAGTTCTCCAGTTAAAATGAACAAACGTAAATTTAATCCTTATGAACTCAAGTTAACACTTGTTAGTTGATCCAATCAATGATGAACAAATTATTATAGCTTGCTTTTAATTAGGACCAGCAAGTAAATTCTAACCAATATCTGCCTAACTCTCTTAATTAGTCCTATGAATAGATACATTTTTTTTGCAATATTTACGAATCTTAATTTAAATTTTCATGCATGTACTTCATTATGCATTTTTTTTTTCTAGTTGTTGATTTCTTATTCTAGTTTGGTCCAACTAATTAATGCTTTAGAATTGAATATAGGGTTTCTCCTAAACCCTAAAACCTTCATTATCCTTTTGTTTTAGTCCAATTGGTTGAACCACTGATGATATCTGATCTCATTCCCAAAACATTTCTAAGAACTAGGTCATCAATGTCAAAAAATGCTTGTGTGAAGACTTTCAAGTGATTTAGTAAATTCTCATCTGCGTGTGTGTATAAGTTTAATTATGTAAACATAAGAAAAATTGATTGTTCTATTATATATATATATATATATATATATTCAATCAAATGTACCTCAAATTCGTTTTCTATCAAATATAATTAAAACTAAGACAAGAAAAAAAAGGAAAAGAGAGGTGGTCAATGATATAATATTGGAGTACAAAATGATAATGCTCACTCCAGATGATTCAGCATTGTCGGCCCCCGTTAAATATAGACAAATAAATTATGAGAACATTTTCTCTAGCAAACCGTCTTTTATATGGGAGAGGAAACAAGGTATACTATATTGGTATCATCTGAAGGAGTTTGGAATAAAATAAAAGACACAAAGAAGAAAGAGAGTGTTACTGTCCTCTTGGAGTTGCTATTATGGTTGATGATCTAGATAAACATTATTGGAAATAATATAATTTACATATTGATTGAGCATTTTGATATATATAATTTTTTACTATCTTTCATCAGAAGAATTCGGCAATATGCACTTAATTTATGTTTTAAGCTGATTTAAATTATCAATGAATGCATATAATATATATTTGGTTAATTAGGGTTCTTACACTTATTCCTTTGGTAGCTGTTGTATTGCAGCCCATTATCATCTCTTCCAAACCTGAAGTAGATGGATGCAGCAGCTTCTGCTGTTCCTGTTGCCGTCGTCGCCATTAAAATTAATTAGTTAAACGATAAGGAACTCATAGAAAAAGAATGAATTCACAGCTAAATTTGCTCCATAGCATACATGGACCTGAGTTCGCAGAAGCATTCCGGAGACCTGAAACGGGTCGTCGAGCATGAGGGGCGGCCTCTGCTGAATTATTGTAGGGGAAGAAGACACAAAGGCAGAGATAGGGTTTGTTGGGGTATTGATGTGCAAGGCCATGCCCGGACCTTGCTGCTGCTGCTGTCGTTGAGCTTCCAGCAGCATGTGGTGATGATGCGGCACGCACTGCCGAGGCTGCGTCTGGTAGAATATCTTGCACACCACCAGCTCCCCTTCCTTCTCCTCCTCCAGCTCCCCGAGGTGGTACTGGTGCATCACCCAGTTGGTCTTCTCCGGCTTCCGGTTCTTACCGAAGTTGGTGTACAGCACCAGTATCTTCTTGCACCCCCTGTGGCTCCCGTTCACCACCACAGGCCTCGTCTTCCCGGTCTTGTGCCACCTCGTCTCCCCCCTCTCGCACTCCCCCTGGATGATGATCTTCCTCCTCTTCCTCGTGCCGGTGGTGTACGCCTTCGACGGCCGGTGGAAGAAGTGCTTGCTCAGCCCATCCTTGGTCACACCTGACAGTACTCAGCTCATAATTGGCAATTCAGATCGGCTCGGAGCACTATGAGACACGAATCGCAAATTATGAACCTGGAAGCTTCTCCGGATGGGTGTAGCAGATGCCGTCTTCGCCGTCGATGGTCGGAATGAACTCGTCGATCAGGGGGTGCGACGTCGTTCCTTCAGCTCTCACTTTGGCCTCCAGGTGCTCGATCAGTTCCTGGTCGGTGGGATCAAACTTCACGCCGGCCGGCAGTCCGACCCAGTCCTAATTAATTACAAATTAATCATACACGTATCGATCAGACTCATGAGAGGTGATCGATCGAATAAGAAAAACTAACGTACGTTAATTATATATATATAGCTTAATTAATTAATTACCGGCTTGCAATCTAGTTTGTAGCCACAGCTCGGACAGTGCCGGCAGGCGGCGGAGATCTGGTGCTCGTCCAGCTTCGAATTGGCGTCGATGAGATTAATGGAGCTGCTGCTATTTCCGGAACCTATTTGACTCATCATCGTCGTCTCCATGCTTGCTGCAGCTGCTTGATCATGGCCACCATGTCCGGGGATCGATCTCCTCTTTAGAAACGAGACGATCAGCTGCAGGTAGCTACTTTAACTGAAGGCCGGCCATGTCTAGCAAAAGGAAAAGGTTGTGAAAAACAAATTAACAACATGGGCAAACAAAAACACCTTTAATGACTAATTACATGTAGCTCAGATAAATATAAATATAAATATATAAATATTAATTAAGGTTGCTGCTTCTAGGCGTTAAAGAGGGCAGGCAGCGTGTCTCTAGTAAAGCAAAAGCAGGAACTGAACGGCTACCATATCCATGTATTCCAAAAGAACCTCCAGTGGAACTAATCGATCAAAGACTCGACTTAATTTTTCATCGAATGATTCCGTAAATTATAAATCAGAGAGAGAGAGAGAGAGGAGGGCTCACATGGTGGGCAGCGAGATGTGGTGACATGATGATGATCGTTTAGGGCATGAGGAAGGATGAGTGCAGAGAAAAAGAGGGTCCGGCTGAGGGATGCAGCAGCAGCAACAGCAGCTGCAGAAGCAGGTTGCTTCGTTTTCAAGTCACGTATGAGCAGTAGGAGAGGGTGGAGATGGGACCCGAATTCAATAGGATATACATCACATGCAAGCTTCAAGCACAAGCAGCTCTGCCCCCGTGTCTAGTTGAGTTGATATTCTGATAGAGTGATTAGAGTTATGCTGAATAGAATAGTGATTAACGAGCATGAAAAATTGAGAAGAAAATAAAAGAAAGAAAGTAACAAAAATTGAGAAAATTAATATAGATAAATCATAACCAATCAATATCAAAAATATCTTAAATATCATAAAAAATTAAAATTATTAAAAATAACAAAAAGATGTTTGGCTTGTAAGAAGACCTAAGTAGTATTTTTTGGATTCAAAATTTCATGGTTACGGGCTCCCAGTAACAAATGTATGATTTTTAAATTTTGAACGAATGAGTGTGTTGATAGAACTTGATTTCAAGTTCCAAATCAAAATTAAGACTCCTTAAAATTTAAAAGGTCATATTGAATTGATCCTACATAATTATTTCATTCAAGCACAAACAACTTTTATGATCAGTTCAATATGAAAAATATAATTGCCCAATTTGTATGAAGTTTTAGTGTATCGGTTTGGTACTCTAATGGTGTCATCTAAAGTTCGAATCTCAATTATTATAGAATTCATTAAATTATATATATGAAAAACATTGTTATTTAAAATGAAAAAAAAAACATATAGTGTTTTTTGTGTGCTCTTGTTAGGGTTTCACTTGCAAATCAAATACATTCATTTTATATTATCAAATGTGTTCTTTTCATGAATGTATACACTTCATTGAGAGGGCATGCATACACCAAGTGCATGAGGCCACCACTTGGATACGTTAACGTGGAGTTCGTGATTTAGGCTCTTATAAGATTATCAGTGTCTTTTCTTTGAAAATGAATGACCTTGAATCCTAATTTATAAAATCGTAATCTTAGATCATAGCACCTTACAATCTTATGATTCGGAAACATAAATTGATCCTGAATCATGCAAAATCGATTTTTGCAATAAGACTGGAGTAGGATTTATAGAATCTATAGTAGGGATGGTAATTTCCTCCGAATCCGACGGAGGATCCGATATCCGACCCGAATGGAGGAGAACATGGAGGAACTATTGATACCCAATATCCGACCCGAATATCCGATTATATATATATATATATATATTGAAGATTTTTTTTCTTAAAACCCATTAACAATTTGTGTTGATGTTAAGAATATGTTATATATATGTTTAACTTATTTTTAAAATTATAGATATATATATATATATATATATATATATTCATAAATATGATGTTAATTTTAATATACTTTTTGTTCTGGAAGGAATCGACGTCTATAGCCAGTCACCAGGGTTCAACCCGCGCGGATGTTAACGCTAAAGGAGGAACTCCGCACCCTGCGAGATTAACAGAGTGTTAGGGGAACACGCCGGAGGTTGTCCGGCGGAGCCCACTCCGACGCTCAAGTCAGTGTCTTAATCCAGGAGATGAAAAGAAGGCAAAAAGGATATGCGTGAAGTAGAGAGAGCGTAACTCCTTTATCAGAGGGGTTGCAGTACCTTTTATATATACCTGCGGTGGCTGTCTCACGAGTCTCCACAATCTTTGTCACGTTCCCCCAATTGTCGGTTACATGATCACCTTTGCAACGATCCACGCTGTGATTAAGCTTGACCCGTTGTGATAATTATAGGTCATGATGACTCCGCGATAATGGGTGATGATTATCCGTAGATCCGAAGAAAGGGGGACCGTTCCTTGAGGCCGAATGCTTCTTAGGTTCCGCTTCCCTGAGGTGATCTCGGGGTCTTCTGGCCCGGGGGGTCCCGGGCATTTTGCCTTCCCATTCCCAAGGTGGTCTCGAGGACCTGACTTCCCGAGGTGATCTCGGGAGTGCGTCCTCTGATTCGATCTCCGCGGCGTGTCTACCCGCAGGGGGGTCTCAGGGGATCCCCTTCTCGAGAGGGTCTCTAGACCTCCGGAAAGAGAGTCGTTCAGACTCGCTATATCTTGCCACATAGCTTCTTCAATCCGCGTGTCAGCGACGGGGTGCTTAACCCCATCACTTTTGTTAAATGATATAATTAGATTAAAAGATGAAAAATTATTAGTATATAAGATATCTAATCATTTAATGTGTATTGGTATTTAGATGAATATCCGATACCAGATGAGTATGGGCACGGAGGATATAGAATCCGATCCCAATTTGACCCATTGTCATCCCTAATCTGTAGAATCAGAATAGGATCGGAGAAGAATTGAAACCGAATCGGTGAAAATATGAGAGGGCATAAGTTTTAACTCGGATTGAACCAGGACCTATAATATATCAAATCGAAGTTCGTTCATAATTAGTTTTAAGGTTGACCCTTAATCGACCAGTTTAAAATCCAACAAACATCATTTAAAATCTTTTTGGATTCTTGAAAAATTTTTAGTCTTTTTATTTTTATTTTTATTTTTTTGCAAAGTTAGGATTACGATTTTAAAATTATTTTAACATGTGTTTAAAAATTTTCAATTAGTTAGGTTTTCTATCAATAATATTCTATCGTAACTTTTTTTCCAAAATGATGAGTTTTTGGTTATCTATTATCTAGCATTCTGTGAAATAATGGTTCTTTATAAGATTATATTTTCTATCATTTATATTCAAATCAAAGGATTCAATAACTTCTATTATATTAAGTGTCCTTAGGGAGTAGCACATACGGTGGGTGTATGACAGTTCTAGCATAATAGTTGTGTCAATTCTCAAAGATTGATGACTTGATGCTTTCCTACCATGCGCCTTTCGCCTTTGTACCTGAATTTACCTTCCTCCATATATGTGGGGCTGGCTTTGGGGGGTCGTCGAGGCAACGAACCTGCCATCTATTATGTTAGGTGATTTGTTAGTTTTTAAATTGAATCATCTTGTAATCCAAGGAAATATTCTTGAAGTTGAATGTGATTATTATTGTTGTTGTATTAATAAAAATTTATATATTTCATTTTATGATATAAAAATATAAATATTATTAAGTTTTACTATGCAAAAATAGTTAAACTTACTAGTTAATTTAAATTTATACAAGTAATAATGTAATATGAGGTTTTGAGTGTCGAGAGTTATATATATATACAAAATTACGCTGCTGCAGATGTGATGTGCGGACTCCCCGTGTGGACCACACTGCCAGACCGATCGGGCCCTTGCCTGATCGGTCTGGCCCCGTGGTCGCGCACGTGGTCCGCACGAGGCGGTCCGCAGTAGAGAATACACACACACATATATACACACACACAAAAATGCTCTCCTGCGGACTTCCCGTGTGGGCCTCACTGCCAGACCGATCAGACCCTTGCTTGATCGGTCCGGCCCGTGGTCGCGCACGCGGTCCACATGAGAGAATGACTAAGCTATTTTTTTTAATTATTTATCATGTTTCGTAAAATTTTAAAGGCTTTTGGTAGGATAGCATGATTATATTAGAAACAGTGGTCAACTTGCTGTAATAACTTTATTGTATGTCAAACTTCAATTTTTATTAGTAAATTTAAAAAATTAAATTTATTTTTTGTTAAACTTTCAAGCATAATTTATTTAAAAATAATATATTAGTCTAATGAATATTTTTAATTACATAAATAAAATTAAATTTCATCAATAAAATATTAAAAATACCTAATCTTGCATTAACGGTAAAAAAAATTATCAATCAAATCTAACATAAAAATAAAAATAATCAAATTTAATTTTAATCTATAAAAAATTAAAAATTATTTGTCAAATCTAAAAAATTAAAAGTTATTGACCAAACTTAATTTGTCTAGTAAAAATTAAAATTACCAATGAAAATAAATATGGACTAAAACTTCTTTTAACAATAATTTTAAGGAAAATGATATGTTAAGTGAAAAATTTCAAGGAAAAGTTAATAACATAGACACTTTGTATGTAGTGATCTTCAACGGGTTTACCGTGCCCTCAGGGTATAGTTTGATTCGGATCCGACCGCCGATAGTGTCCTAGCGATAATCGAACATGTACATATGAAGTGTCACGTCATTCACTAAGCGTTTCATTAAATTTTTTTACCGAGTGTATCAGAGCTCTAATTTTAAATATTTAATATCTAAATTCATATATTTCTAAACTAATATTTATATTTGATTATCTTACTATTTAATTATATATATGATTCTTTACTTACCAAATCTCAATTAATTTAATATCTTCAAAATTAAATTACGTTAATGTTCTTTTTCTTTTCTTTTTACAACGAAAAAAATTTCAATAATTATTAGTAATTATAACTTTTTATCTTTATAATTTAAAAAATAAAATCATAAATCTTAAAGACACAAATTCAAAAGATAAATTTAATTACAAATCTTAAATAAATTCAAATTTTAATCCAAAATTAAAATTTTAAAAAATAATTTATCAAAATAAAAAAAGATAATTTAAATTTTTTATTCGAAATTATATATTAAAATTTTAAAATTAAAATTTTAAATTTTAACTAAATAAATTCTTATCTTATGGTGAGATAAAATTTATATGTATTTATATATTATATTATACACATAACGCGTGCACATGATCGCTAGTATATATTAAAATGCAGACTTTTTTTGTGTACCAAGTGTATTTAATTTTTTGATTTATTTTTAAGTTGTGATTATATTATTTAAGATTTAGAGCTTGAATTATAATATTAAGTATAAAAAAATTTTCTAAAAAAATATTTAAAATTTATATTGAATTCGCACAATATATATATATATATATATATATATATATATATATATATATATATATATATATATATATATATATATATATATATATATATATATTCTCTTTTTTTTATTTACAAGGCGTATATAGGTTTGCGTATGACTAATTCGTTTGGCTGACCGACCCTGCCCCACAGCCTTCAACGACAGTCCCCACCTATCAACGAGGGTAAATCACGAAACGGAGACATGTGGCGACTTCAGTACCACTAATGATATCAGTACCCAATGACCCGACCACACAGCAGTCTGTGACGATTTCTTCCGTCAGCATACTGCGAGCTCTACCAGGGAGGAATCGAATCCGAAAAGTAAAGGATCACCCAAATGAACCATTACCAATCGCGTCATACCCACGGGGGCACAAATATACCCGCGGGCTCTTCTCAAATCTAATGATCATCATTCTACCCACTATGATAATTCATGATTTTAATTTAGGGCAATATCAATTCATTAATGCGTTGACACTGGTACTTCACAAGTTTAACAATTAAATCATATAAAATTATTATTATTATTAAAATCTCATCTGTTGAGAAAACTTATCCAAAACTTTCTCCCTAATAGCAAACTCTACAAAATTATCCTAAACTTCTTCCCTAATAATAAACTCAACTTCTTCTTCCTTCCTGAATTCTTATATCAGAAAAAAATTTATTTTAGCTTTTTACATGTAAAATTTTATTTGATTCAATTATTGATTTAATTACCTAATTATCCTCAATTTTTTTTTTACAAATAGTCTAAAATAAAATTTAATTACTCCTAAATTTATTAAAAACAACTAGGACAATTTGAAATAAATAAAATTTTGTATATAAGAAGTAGAAAGAACTTTATGACATGGGAATTGATAGTAAAATTTAAGATGAAAACAAGGATTTAAAGATAATTTATGGGTTTTTTTTTCCTACCCTTTAATTATGTTTCATTGTTTTATTTTGGAATTAATAGACGGATGTGATTGATTGTGTGAGGTCCGATCCAATGGTAATGGAAGTAGCGAACTTTGCATCCGTTTTCGAAGCCCGGCCCAACTCTGTGCTCTTTCTCCATGGTCGCGAGTTGAAACCCTCTGACGCCCGACGCCGGGCTCCTCCTCACCAGGCGCTCGCCATGGAGTCCTCCACTTTCTCCCAGCGCCGCCTGCTCCGCTTGTCTACTCAAATCCCGAACAGCCATGGAACAAAGCACTAATCGCATTCGGCCTACTATCACATCAAGCCACCAGAAATCCACATCCTCTTCTTCCGGAGCCCCTGGGTTTGATTTTTTATTTTTTTACCAGTTTAAGTGCTTCTAGGTTCATATATTTTGTGCAATGAAGATTGTTTGATCCGAGGCAAACAATTCTCATTTCATCAGAAAAAAATTCCATATTGACCAAAATTGTCCCTGATTTGCTTTTTCTCTCTTGCTTGCTCGCGTTATTTAAATTGAGGATAAATTGATTGGTTTTGGAAGCATAAGCGATTGAAGTTCAATACCTTTCGATCTTTTGGAATATGGAATTCCCATCGTGTAATGGGTATCTGCCAAAAAGAAATACATCTGTAACTGTGGAATTCAAATTCCAATTCGTGTTTCCTTTTATTTCAGGCATGCTCTGAAAAAATTGAATAGGTTCTTGCTTGCATCAAACTTTTTCTACTGCTAATTTCAGTACTAGCTTAAAACACAGTTTTTTCTCTTAATTGCAGGTTGTTGCATTTGTCACTTTCTTCAATAAGCAATAGCAACATTGAGGGTCTTAAGGTGAGATCCAGCTCAACATACCAGCTTGTTGCATCCGTAACCTTGTGAGTTTGTCTTCATAAAATTTATATGTTTTGAGTTATTCTAAAAAGACTCAAACGTGCAACCTTCTTGGAGAGCCTGTTTAGCCATAACTCACGTAAATTTAACTTCCAATGATCATTTGATTGCGTATTGTTTTACGTGACACTATCCATTCATCATTTATTTTGACTGCATGTGCTATAAATACCTAAACACCAATTACCTTTAGTATTTCCTTACATTTTTAACTACTAGGTTTCGTTAGACACTGCCAAATGTATTTAAGACTTTGGTTAATATACATTTAAATTTGTATTCTATAATTCAATCATTTATAAGATTTATGCAGTCCTTGGTCCACTCTTGGAGAGTCTCTCAAAATTCAAAAGGATGTGATATACAACAATTGCCTTCCATAGAGGTTAATGGTGGGATACAATCAATATAGTCAAAGCTAATAGTTGAGTCTTTGGAACTACTGGTGGTGTTATTGTTGATTTACATGGTGTCAATTGCAATTACAATAATGATGATTATAATAGTTGTCGCCGCGGCTAGTACGTGGTTGTAACTAAAATGATTGTTGAGGCTAGAGATGATGGTCAATATTAAGAATATAAATATAGAAATTGGTTCATTTTCTAATAGCTCGTGCTTTGGAAAAAAGTGGTTAGCCAATCAATCTTGACAAAGTGTAAGGGTAGGAGGCTCCTATTCAAATCTCACCAATGATAATGATATTATCTCAAGAATCTATATGTTAGGTTTCAACTAGTTAAGTTGGGAATATTCAACCACACATGAAAGGAGGATATTAAGAATGTAAAATATATAAATGCGTCCCTTTCCCAACAATTTGAGTTTAGTATAAGTGGTTGGCTAATCAATGACAGTGAAATCAGCATTTTAACCTATCGATAATATTGTATAACGGTGATAATGATGGCGGAGGTAATGGATAATAGTGTCATAGTGACAACTGAAAAGGGAGTGATAGTTGCGAGTTAGATGATGAGACGAGTGTGTATGAAGCTTATGTTTCCTATGCTCCTAAGTACTTTCTATTATTATTACTGTAAATTTTTTCTAATTGGCGTTAGTATTTAATTTTCGAATTGATTAGAGGGCGTTTAGTTTGTTCCATTTTCCATTTTCATTTTTCAGAAAACCGCATTTTCTATTTTTCTGGAAAATGATTTTTTTTCATTCTCCAGTTTTTCAGAAAACGTAATGTTTTTTTCTAGAAAACAAAGCTGGAAAATGCAAACCAAACATGTTTTCCAGAAAACCGCATTTTCTACAGAAAATGAAAATGAAAAACAGACTGAAAAATGCAAACCAAACGCCTTAATTTTAGGGGAGATCGGTCTGCGACCCCATAAAAATTTTCCATAGGGAAAATTCTCTATAGTTAAACTAAGACTCGAATCATAGATCCTTTGATATTACTGCATGTTTGAAACCTCTTTTGGTGTTTGAATTTTGTTGATATTCAATAAAATCTTTGACACAGGTGTATCTTGCTATTATGGATTGAACACTTTCTCTAAACTTTTATTTACGTCGAAAGTCTGATTCTCTAAAGAACTGGACGAATCAATTACCCACTGGTCATTTTGATTAGGAGCTTGGCTTTTAATATAGTGATTTTTTTCTTTTTAAAAATTATTTTTTGGGAAACAATGAGCCTACAAACAAAGAGAATATTATATTTTGTTAATCATGAGCGATTGTTATAAAGTCATCAAGTGTTTTTACAAACGCATTTTAATAGTTGTGAACTTATAAAAAAAATTATTAAATGAGACTACAAGTCCAATGCTATACATGTTATTTCCACTAATAAAATATGATTATATTACACTTTTAATATTTATTTTTATGTGTTTCGACTTGAGCAATGTATGCATTGGGATACCTTTGCAGTTTTAACAAAAATACATTAAGGGGACATTTGATATATATTTTACAATGGAAATAATAATGAGGTTTGATTGAGGGGTTTATGAATTTAGTGATAACTTAGTGGGATTGAGTTATGAAATCAAGGATATCATATTTTTATTTTAATTCTGATTTTCATATACCAAGCATCATAAATTCCTACCTTCTAAACCCTATACCATAATAATCATCCGTCTTAAAGCTTTGACTGGTTTTACCAGACGAGATCTTTGCTCTTCAATCGTAGGGGAAAATGGGTTGGAATCTACCTTTGACCATCTCATGAAAGCACGAATACGTCAGGGATTTAGAATTTTAAATTCAGCTAACTACGATGTATCCCCGAAAAATTCATAGATTTAGAATTTAAAATCCAAGGCTTAAGAAATTATTCTCCTATATTATAATTAATTTTAATTTCCTAATCTACTTCTCTCAACGGTGCAAAACAATCGTGGAAGGACTGTTAAGACGACATAGTTCATCTTTTGTAGAAAAGAATAAAATCATGAAATCTCCACGAGTTAACAGTTTATACTTATAAATAATTATTCTAATCAATTTTGAAATTAATTTCCAATCGATATAAAATAATTCGTCGACAGGTAAAAGACTACTTTATTTGAATAAAATGTTTTTCATAATTTATTTATTTATTTTAATGAAATCATGCTGACAAAAGACGATTCATTCATCTCAGCGTCTCTGCCAATTCATCTCAGGGCCAACATTGAAGAGGTAAATCACGAGAATTACTAGTCTGGATGTTGTAATTAGTACGTAGAGAGGACAGGGACGTTGGTATTTTAATCAACGGTTAATTGGAGAAAACTTTTCAATCCCAAACTCTCTTTGTTTGTACTCCCCACTTGATAAATTTTTTGCATTCACTCTCCCTGATGGATTGAGTATAAAAGAGTAAAAATTCAGTATACATTTTAAAAATTTGAGTATAAATTATTTGAGATTAAGTACTAATTTAGGAAATTTAAGTATAAAGTTTCGACGACCCCTCATGTAAAAATTTTGATGTGATGGATGCAACCTCACATACTCAAATTTCTAAATTTTACACTCAAATTTTATCAAATAATACTTAATCTAAATCAATTTATACTTAAATTTTTATAATATATACTAAAATTTTTACTATATACTGAAATAATATATATTCAATTTTTTTAAATAATATTTAAAATTTTTAAATTAGTATTAAATTTTAAATAATTTATACTCAAATTTTGATAATGTATACTGAATTTTTATTTTTTTATATTGATAAAAAAAATAACAATTAGAAAATATATGTAAAATCCAGTTTGATGTTAAGGAGTTTTATTAAATTTTCGCTTTAATCAAATCATACTGATACTGAACCGCAATGAATATTATCAATTTTTTTTTTTCATCTTTACCTATAATAAAAACATAGAAAAATAAAATCTCATAGCTCTAAACTACGATAGCATTAAAGTATGCACAAGACGACCTTAATCAGCAAAACTTCCGAGCTCATCCTCAACTTATAGTTAAACATCGAACTGGAGCTCAGAAACACACAAGAAGGCCGCCTACAAGTTATTTCCATCTCCATATAGCCAGATTCTCAACACAAACAGTTTAGTAATCAGTAGCCAAACATCTGGATCGAACCATCGTCTTTCTCCGCTCAACTTGAAATCGTTAGTTCACTGCAATCTAGAGCTAGGATTGTAGTAGATGGACGTATTAGGCCACGCTCCATCCCAGAACTCAGAATAGTAGCTTGATTGCGTCGCCGGCGCTTCCCAGCTCTCGAAGCCGGCGCCGACATTCGGACTCTGTAACTCCACTCCACGAGCACCAACCGCGGAGGTGCTCGCGTAGTTTGGGACGCCGAGCAGCGAGCTGAAGCTTGCAGTACTACCAATGAGCCGCGGGTCGACGTCGAGCGACGGGTAGAGGATGGAGACCGGCTCGGGCTTCGCTAGGAGGTGGCGCTTGGAGCCGGGAACATGGGCGGAGGGAGAGGCTGCGGTGGCGGGGCGTTTGGCGTTCTTGCGAGTGCCGCCACCGACGGGGACGTTGCGGAGGACGCCGCCTTTGGTCCAGTAGCGCCGGCAGCTCTTGCAGAAGTGGCGCGGCTGCGAGAGGTTGTAGTTGTTGTAGTAGCAGAACTTGGTGTCCGTAGACTCGCACCGCGGGCACCGCAGGTTCTCCTCCGGCTCTGTAACCGGTGGCGGAAGGTCCTTCGCCGGGTTCCGCGACATCGCGGCGGTGGCGGATTTGGCAGTCTGGCGAAAAGATCGGAGCTTTTTCGCCAAAATTTGATCTTGGAAGAGTTCTCTAGGGGTCTCTGTTTGTAGCGGGGGGACTCGTAGGTCTGCCACGTAGCTACGGTCTAGTGGTTACTAGGGTCGGAAACGGCGACAGCGGCGTGGCGTCCCGAGAGATTTCGGCTCGAGGGCCGACGCGATTCGATCACGAAACAGAACGGCCACGTCGCGCCGTCCCGTGAGACGGCGACGTGGGCGAAGTATGCGGCCAACGGACGGCGCGGATCCAGGGCACGGCGCCCCGCTGCCGCCGGTTCCGCTCTGCTCGTGATCGGCGCCACGTCGGGGCATTCGTCGTCCGTCTCGTGACCCTAAAATGATCCCTGCATAAATTTAAATACATTAAAAAAATAAATTTTACATATTTATTTCAGTTGATTAAATTTATTTTTAATTTATAAAAAAAATCCAATCCAAGAAGGCTTTAACTCGCGCGCGCTCTCTCTCTTTTGTTAGATCGATGTAGGCGTGCAGTGGGAGGGTGAATACACTTTCTTTGATTGTTTGATCTCTACACAGATATTAGCGCAGCGGAAATAATATGCAAAAACATAACAATGCTAACAATATCAGATTTAGTTGGTATCCATCCCGGTCGTGTGACTAATCCAACAATCCTTCGGCGGATCAAACCCCGGACAACCTCCGGCTAGAACTCGTCGCTCCTTATGGATGGGCACTTAGAGAACAAAGTAGACTACTATCTTGCCTTAGTCAAGCAAGATTCGTCAAGAAACTCAGCCACCACGACGTCCTCTTTAAATAGGACTCGGGGCTGATTTCTCGCTACCAGTCGACTGCCCCCCATGACAGTCGATTGGTGCCAACCAAATTCGACCGTTGCACCTCAACGTTCGAATTCTCAGCCAGCTCACCAGTCACCTACCAGTCGACTGCCCCCAGGGCAGTCGACTGGTCCAGGCCTGAGACCATTCTGTGAGTTTCACCAGTCGACTGCCACAATGGCAGTCGCTGCCCTACTCACACACCTAAGGTTTCCCATTCTGAGTACATTCCACTCCGCACTCAAACCCTAGGATTTCCTGAGTACAATCACAGTGCACTCGTACCCTCACGACTCGACTGACTCCTCCTCCGCAGCCTCGACTGTTGCCTTCGCGCCCTCTTCATCTTCGGCTCCCGTCCCTCGGATGCACGCAAGCCTCCAGCTTGCCTCCATGCCATCCTTCACGCATGCCTCGAAGTCCGCGCCCATCAGCTCATCGTCCCTGCTCACCAAGGTCCCTCGGATGCGCACGCAAGCCTCCAGCTTGCCTCCATGCCATCCTTCACCGTACCGAGGCCGTCCAGTCAAGTCCATATGTGTAACCTGTAAGCCTGCACACTCAACATACACATATAAGTAAACAAGGGTAAACCTAACTTAAACCCTTTGCTCAAACATCAAAACCTATGGTCACTCCGGACCATCTTAGGGCCGATTGCTCCAACATCCCTCTCTCGCAACACTTCGGTGGCGGCCATGGGTGAGTGGGTAAGGTGTCTGTTCCTTGAAATGGAGATTATGGGATCGAGAGTCGTCAGTTATGCACGAGGTTAAAATTCTAATCTGCTGGTTTAAAATTCTCTCGGCCCTCAGACGCCTTCTCCACCATCAGTAAATTCGTGATTTACCTCCTTCTTGAAACCTCGTGGGGCAGAGATCAAAGGGCCGCTGAGGTGACGGATCTACCTTTTTGAATCGGTGGCGGCCAGTGGAAAATTTCAGTAAGACCGGACCGGTCGTCCGAGGTTGAAAAAATCTTATTAAAAATTTTTTTTTCTCTTGCAACACTTCGGATCCTCTGTCCCAAAAAAACCCTATCCCGCTCCCCTGACGACGGTCGGAGAGTCGTCCGATCGTCGATCGGACACTATCGATGGATTTTGATCATCGTACCGAATCAAATGATATCCTAAAAGAACGGTGAACCGATCGGAATCATTACAATTGTAATCTCGTCGGATTCGACAGTGAATCCGGCGAGATCGCAATTGCGGCGATCCCGACGGATTCACTGTACCCCCCCAAGGTATAATTTTGTTCAGGGCAGCGACCTCCATGATGTTCGAACGACGATCGAACGACTCGACGGCCGTCGTCGAGGAGTGACACAGACGGGACAGAGGATTTTTTGGGACAGAAGATCTGCCCTCCGCTTGCAAGATAGTGGCAAAAAGATTTCAGATATGGAGAAGGTAAATCACGATGATTAAGAAGATACTAAATTAAGGAAAAAAACTTTTTACACAAGATACAGAAATTTATATCCCACTAGCTTCATGGTTCGAATTTAAAATTTTTAATATCAATCTATTAATTTTTTACCATTTCAAGTATGCCATAGAGCCTCTCTTTTGCAAGATAGAACCAGTAGAAGAGAGAATTAGTTTTAAGTCATCAAATGAAACGAGATGCTCAATCAAATTCTTACAAACAGTTTAATAAATTGTTATACGATTTGTCATTCGAGACCTATTAAGCATTACACGATTCAAGTAATTTAGTT